>CAUYRH010025675.1:0-44368 GCA_963574655.1 Perodicticus potto
GACCTATAGAAGATTGAAATTGAACCCACACCTTTCACCACTAACGAAGATAGACTCACAATGGATTAAAGATTTAAACTTAAGACATGAAACTATAAAAGTGTGGGGAACACTCTTGAATGCATCAGCCTGGGTGAATACTTCATGAGGAGGACCCCCAAAGCAATGAAAGCAGCATCAAAAATACATTACTGGGATCTGATGAAACTAAAAAGCTTCTGCACTGCCAAGAACACAGTAAATATCGCCAGCAGACAACCCTCAGAATGGGAAAGAATATTTGCAAGTTATACCTCTGACAAGGGCTTAATAACCATAATACACAGAGAACTCCAACGTATTTGCAAGAAAAGAACAAGAGATCCTATCTCAGGATGGGCAAAAGATCTAAAAAGAAACTTCTCTAAAGAAGACAGGCACACGGCCTTCAGACACATGAAGAAATGCTCATCATCCTTAATCATCAGAGAAATGCAAATCAAAACTACTTTGAGATACCATCTAACGCCAGTAAGATTAGCCCACATGATGAAATCCCAAAACCAGTGATGCTGGCGTGGATGTGGAGAAAAATCACAATTGACATTAATGCAAAAATTTACTTTTCAGGTCCTCAAAAAAATAGAATATTGGTCTTTGTAACAGAAATGACCATTAAAGATAAATTACAATTGACATTTGTTTGGCTTACTTTTTTATGTTATAAACTATTTCATGGAGTCAATAACTTACTCAGAAATCATTTGAGTGAAAGTTGTAGACATCCATTTATATATTCAAAAATAATTTTGCATGTTAATTAAATTCAGGCACTGAGAATGTCCTAGGAATTCAAAGATAAAAAGACTAGATTTTCATCCCTGAAAAAAACATTGTGGTGAAAAACAAAAACACAAACAATTAAGTAAATATAATTCCATGTGATAGGAAAAATAAAAGAGGTGCTTAGAATGTTTCACAGACAGGAAGATTTTAACTTGAAGGTCTGGACATACTTCACAGAAGTAGCAATATGTGTCCTGTGCCCTCAATGCTTATAACCACGCTTGGTTAGAGAGAGTGTTAATATGTATTTTTTGAATGGAAGAGTGTTCTTATGAGTAACATATCAGCCAGTCACATTGTAAGATGGATTTTGTCTAAGAAAATAATACACATGTAGAAGTCTTTGCTCAGTTCTTTTTGTAATTTTCCTTACTTTTTAAGGTACACATTCCTTCTAGATTGCTAACTGTTTAGTGTCATATTTGGTGTTATAAACATGTGATTCCAATGCTTTCATGGGTCATCTTCCTGGTACAAGTTGCTTCTCTCCTGATGTTTGCTGATGATTTCTGGTTTCCCAGTCAATTCTTTTTCTTTTTTTTTTTTTTGAGACAGAGAGGCAGCATGTCGCCCTAGGTAGAGTGCTATGGCGTCACAGCTCACAGCAACCTCAAACTTCTGGGCTTAAGCGATTCACTTGCCTCAGCCTTCCAAGAATCTGGGACTACAGGAGCTCGCCACAACACCCAGCTATTTTTTTGGTTATAGTTGTCGTTGTTTGGCAGGCCTGGGCTGGGTTTGAACCTGCCACCTGTAGTATATGTGGCTGGCACTCTAGCCGCTGAGCTACAAGCACCAAGCCCCCAGTCAAATGTTTTTGTCTCTAGTATTTTCACCTGGAATTCAGGTCTAAAAGCTCATTCAGGTGAAAAATGGACTTACTAATCACAGCCCTACCCTTAGGACCATGTTTTAGAACCTGCTTTCTACAGGACTTCCCTGAAAACGTAAATCTATCTATATTTCAATATGATATGATCTTATATGTGGAAAATCCTAAGGAATTCTTATTAAAAAACTATCAGAGCCAAGAAAAAAAGTTCAGGGTAAAATACTAATATACAGAAGTCCATTAGACTTCTGTGCACTAGCAATGAATAAGAAGAAAATGAAACTGAAGCAAAGAAAACAAAGTTTGAAAAAGTTAATTACCTCACAAGTTTACTTAGTTAATGAAAGGCATCAAATCTAGGATGACAACCTCGTCATCTTGTCTCTGGTGGTCTCTATGTACTCTTCAATATTTTTGAAATATTTGGGATAAAAGAATATATTTTTTGGAATGCACTTACTTGAATGCACTCACTTTTACTCACCTATTTGATTACCAGTGTTCATTTTGATGCATTCTATTAATTTGTGATGTTTTTAAAAAGAAAATCTAAAAGGATTAGTTTGCATTTTAAGAATACTGCTCACTTTAAATCATAGAATAACACACATTTCTTTCCTTTTATGAATTGAAAATGAATTGTACCTGAAATATTTCCAAAAGTGTGGTCAAAATTTGGTCCAGTAAAAGGAGGAAAGGTGTTGCCCCAAACCCGTTCCCATTCATTATCATCATTGAGGTCTTGGACCCAGAAACAAAAGCCATCTTCAAAATTGCAGTTAATTTTCTCATAATCTGTGATTAAAAATAAAGAATAAAAGGCAAAATACAAATTTAGTTCACAATGTGACTGAACTGTAGTAGACTACATTGAAAATAACATTGTACAGCTTGTAATTGAGTGACATGCACAAAATTATATGTTTTATTAATCTTAACTCCATTTCATTCCACTTAGTTGAAAAGAACCCAGCTTATTATTGCCAATTATGTTAAACTGAATTAACGTCATCAGTACTTTAGCAAATACAAGCTTCTTGTTCTTTATATTTACATCTTATCTTCATCACCCATACAAACTTTTTTCCATATTTTTCTCTCCTCCTATTACTACATTTATTACTTTGAACAAAATCAAGTTTATGTGGAACTTTCTCTGAATTAGTTTTATGCTACTAAGTTTTTTTTTTCTTGGAATACTTGTAGCATATAAAATTTTAAATTGGTTTTTATACTGATTGATAATTTTTCTCAAATTGGCTATTTAATCTCTTTGAAGAATGAAATCTTCTAATTTTTCATTTCTTTCTAAGTATTGAATACAGAGGGATACACCAGAAATATATTCATTACAGAACTTACATAATGAAAATTTGGGATTCTTTTACTTTTTTTTTTTTTTTAAGACCCGAGCTGTCACCCTGGGTAGAGTGCTGTGTTATCACAGCTCACAGCAATCTCCAACTCCTGGCCTCAAGTGATTCTCCTGCCTGGGATTCTTTTACTTTAAAAATTCCAAGATCATATTAAAGCATCTGAAAGTTCAAAGGCTAAAAAATAAATAATACTTACTATTAAGCTCACTACTGTTAAATGTTGTATATGTCGCATTAAAGCCAACGTAAAGATTTTCATCAGATTCTATAAGAAAGGTGACAGTAATGTGGTTGGAGAAAATCCTAATTGTACCAGGATTAGTTTCCCAAAGAGAAGCTATAAAAGAAAATGAATGATTGTTATATATACATACATATCTCTTTATTCATCTATCCATCCATTGATTGATCTATCAGTTTATTTATTTATTTATTTTTGAGACAGAGTTCAAGCTGTTGCCCTGGGTACAATGCCATGGCATCGTAGTCCACAGCAACCTCAAACTCTTGGGATTAAACTTGTAATTGAGTGACACACACAAAATCATAGGTTTTATTAATCTTAACTCCATTTCATTCCACTTAGTTGAAAACAGTCAATCTGTCTATATGCTGCTGTTTTCTTCATGGAATTATCCCCATTGACTTAGACTAACATGTCCCTGATTTCTCTTCAACTCTTGCCAATTATAACCAGAAATTTATGAATGTTTGTTAGTTGTTCTAATTCAAGCTCAAATGTTCTCCTGGTGGTGCACAAACACAGGCAACAACAATAATAAATGCCACTCAGCAAAACACTGCCACACATTAACATGAACACAACTGTGAGACACTCATACACTAAGGTTATGATCTTACCAAGTTGTTTGTACACTGCTGCCAATGTAAACACAAGTTAGCGAAGTGTGGTGAGTTAGAGAACTTAATTGGCAGACCTCGTGTTAATAGCACGCATCCTGCCTTCTTCTCAGCTTCCATCGTATCCATTTATTAATGATAGATGGTCGTATGGTAACAATATCATCTACACCTACCATTTACTGAGCCTACTACCTGGCCTAGACACTGTTTTATCCATATTATTAGAACACATATCAGTCCTGCAAGTGACGGAGAAGCCAAGTGCACACTAAAAACAAGCACAAAATCTCTGTGAGTTTATAACCTACACAATGTTGGAGAAAAATAGAACAGTAATTTTTAGGGCTTATCTGGATTTTTCTTAATGAGCAGTAACACTTCAACAATGCATGCTAACCAAATTATAATTATATTTCTTTGACAATCTTCACATGATTTTTTATGATATCACTTAAAAGGTGACCACGTGAAATAGTAACTAGTTTATTGTGAGGAAGATCACACAGAGCATTCATTTTATAATTGTATTAATGATGACCAGTTGTGTTTGCTTTTTCCTTTCAGTGATATAAATTTCAAGTTCATGTTTAGTTCTAAACAACAGACTGAATGTATCAGTCCAAAAAGTTCTCCATATATTTTCATTTCAGTAGTGGATTGTGTATTTGTTTTAACTTACCTCTCAAAATTTTGCTTGATCCTACACCTTCATAAATATTTAATATATCTGTATTGTATGTATTAAAAGAATTGATGCTCAGTTTAACAGAAAGTCCTTGGTTTACACTAAATTAAAAGCAAAAAATAGATTATGGTCACTCAACAGTTGTGATCATTAATGCATTCTAGAATTTGTATATATTTTCTTTTCTTGTAGTAAAAACAAGATATGTATACTTTCAACCATTTTTAAGTGCATTGTGCAGTATTTATTATTAACTATAAATGTAATGTACAGAGGATATTTAGAACTGAAAGTCTATATCCAATGAACAACAATTCTGCACTATTTACTCCCACAAAACTACTAACAAACACCATTCTACTTCCATTTCTGTAAGTTTGACTACTTCATGTTTCATGGAAGTGAAGTCATGCTGTATTTATCTTTCTGTGACTGACTTATTTCACCTAGTGTAATGACATCAAAGTTCATCCATTTTGCATTATGAATAGAGTTTCCTTCTTTATTATGGCTAAATAAAACTCTAGTTTATGTATTTACTACGTTTCCCTTATTCATCCACCTGTTGATAGGAATCAAGTTATTTCCACCTCTTGGTTTTTGTGAATAACGCCACAAATGAAAATGGAAGTGCAGCTATTTATTTGACATTAGTATCTATAATTAGGATTACTAGATTATATGGCACTTCTACTTTAAAATTTTTGAGGACATTGTATACTGATTTTTATGGTGGTGGTACCATTTTACATTATTACCATCAATTCACGAGGGCTCCGTTTTTCCACATTCTTGCCAACACTTGTTATTTTCTGTTTTCTTTGTTTGGTGTGGTTTTGTTGGTAGTGGACCTTCTAAGGGATAGGAGGTGATAATACAATGTGGTTTCCATTCATATTTCCCTGAAGAATAGTGGACTTGTTTGGTCATACCCCCAAAGCACAAATAACCAAAGCAAACTTGGACAGATAGGATCATGTCAAGCGAAAATCTTTGCAGTGAGGGAAACAATCAACACAGTGAAAGGAGAACTCATAGAATGGGAGAAAATATCTGCAAATTACCCCTCTGACCAATGATTAATAATAAAATCATATACAAAGCTCCCACCACTCGATAGGAAATGATTAAATAATCTGATTAAAAGAGGGCAAAGGATATGGATAGAAATTTCTCAAAATTAGGCATACAAATGGACAACCAGATACGTTAAAAAATGTTCAACATTGTTACCTCGGAGAAATGCAAATAAAACTACAAAGATCCATCATCTCATTGCAGATGAACAACTTTTATCAAAAAGCGAGTCAATAACAAGTGCTATTGAGGATGTGGAGAAAGGAGAACTCTCATAAACCACTGGTGGGAGTGTCCTCTAGAGCAACCACTGTGGAGAACACTATGGAGGTTCACACTGCTAGATATAGGTCCAAAGATGGGAATTCAGTACATTGATAGATTATCTGCACTCCTATGTTTATTGTAGCACTATTCACAATCAGCCTTTATAGATCTTGAAGGGATAAAGAAATTGTGGTATATAGACACAATGGCATGCCAACTTTATTTTTTAGGTATGCCATCAGTACAACATGGCAAATCAGGCAATTGAAAACATCCTTTATAAAGTTAGTTGATATTTGAGGGTCTGAAGGTCATTGTTGAAAAATGTGTATCTGTGGAAAGACCCAGGTTTGTCATACATTATATTGTAACTCTGGTTAGAGGGCTGGATTTCAAAGGCTGGAGTTTTCAACGGTGGGATTGATGATAGTGGAATGGCAACTGAGAGATGGGCAGAATTTAAAGACCTCTAAGCAGAAATCCAGATGTTTGGAGGTGCCCAATGTTTGCTTCCAAAGAGGTAAAATTAGAATAGTGGTTGATTATTTTTTTAAAATCCTGACAAACGGACTTCAACTCTGAGTATCGTATTCAGCAGTCCTGGAATAGATTCTGGGGCATCTATTTTGAAAAGCTGCATTGTGTTAAGCACTTTGGTTTGAGGATCCCTGGATTAAAATAGATATATGCAGGAGATGGTACATTCATGGTTTCTCTTTTTTCTGTTGAGAAAGCATAGGAGGTTGGCAGAAATAAGGAGATCAAGGAAAGAGATCAGCAGATCTCTGCAGCTCAGAGAGAGGAAAGCAAAGTTCTGGGTGTAGTTGTTTGTTTATTTCAGTTCCGCCTCCATTAGATCAGTTCAGAGACAGATGGAGGGAGCCTGCTGGTGAGACCTTCAGGGAATCCAGAATCAAAGCTGAAGAAGGCAGAGGCAAAAGAAATGAAGCAGCCTACAGGGATAATTTCTGTTCTTTTAATTAATGTTTTGGTGTCTCTAGGCAAGAATATAATGATTTCTTCTTTGTCTGATGTTGTTTTCAAGCTGTGAAACTAAGGAATGGATGCAAGAGAAGCTCCTTAGGAGCCATTCTGTTCAGGGGTCCTTTGCTTTCTCAAAAAAATTAGACGAGAGGAAACAAAGTGCATACTATTTTGTATTTTCTTCTGATTCAGAAAAGCTAATGGATTTACAATAAACTGCAGCATTTATAAAAGTAAGATGAATTTGAAAATATAATCAGATGTTTGTATAATAATAGACATTTTGGTTACTTTCTGATTTTTTAAAGGGATGGGTATTTTTGTAAATGTATACATTTTATATCGTACTGTTATCTAATCTTTTTCTATGTTTATATTACATTTTACTTTATCTAATCTTTTTCTATGTTTATAGTACATTTTATTGTTTTTCTTACATTTTATTGAGTGCTTAATATGTGGGAAATCACTTTATGTTCATTATCATATTTAATAATGACTTTGGCCACAATAGTTAGAAATGTTGAACTTTGTAGAAGAAGAAATTTGAGGTCAAAGAAGCAAAGTTACATGTCTGGGATCTAACGACTTGAATTGAGAGAAGTGAGATTTGAATCCGCGCGAATCTAACTTCTGTAGTACCTTCATTCTTAACCATTGGACTTATGGTAAATGTGGGCTTAATGTAATTCCAAGGCTGCACTAATCCTAACCATTTCTCCGCTATTTGTTTGTTCAAGCTTGCAGACAAGTCATTCAAGTCATTCATTATTCCCCTTTTGTTCACTACTGAGAAAAAGCAATTTAGTACAATGCATCTCTAATACAGTAATCACTTTTGAAAAGAAAAAAATAGATTATTTATATTATTGATTTAGTCAAATTCCATCATGAAATACAATATTTGTTTTAGTGTAATATTTTAGATTCTTCAGGTTTTTAAATTCATCACTCCACCAGTATTGAAATTCTTAAAATAGTTTTAAAAATTAAGCAATGGAATGAAAGTAAAAAAATATTATAAATTTTTAATTAATATAGGATGTTTATTACATAAATGATATCATTATAGCAAGAGTTTATTGTTCATTCTACTTGTAAACTCTCTAAATTTGACCTAACTTTATTATGAAGTGGATTGAACAATTAAGTTATTTTTATTTGGTATTAATATCTAAAGATTACATGAAGAAATCATTGTGTACTCAAGAGTGAGATAAGTTATGTTTACATATTCTTTTCATTTCAGTGAAAATAATTTAAGATTTTCTAAGGCTTTCTATTTACATTTTAAATGCACAATTATTTTCCATTTTCTTTATGAAAAATGCTAAAACTATAAATACTTCTTTTAAAATTTGACGTGATTTTATATATATGAATATATCTTTTGCACACATATTATATAAAATATTTTATAAATACATACATATATCTCACATATATATGTGGGGTAGACACCTCCTCCAACTTGGATAGGTTTTCAGTTGGCTTGAAGAGCTACCATTTTAAATACATAATTTTATATTTTGTTTTTGGTACATAAATAGCATGTTGTCTAGAGTTTGAGATAGAAAACTGAGCCCTTAGTTATGTTACGTATCTTCCATGGGACTGTATTCCAAATAGAAATTACTCGGAAAAAAAGGATATTCTTCTTTCCAACAATAATGACAAGTAAATGTGTATAAAACAATTATTTCTTCACATCTCCTCTCTGGAATATATCTACGTGGGAAAACAACCTCTCTGATTATTTGTGGGTACATTTCCTATCATGTCTGGCAAGACCTAAGGCTCTGGCTTTTACCCTATTATATTGATTCCCTACTTTTCTAGAGAGTCATCATAATGATTAAAATGGTTATGACAGAGGTCAGACTGGGAAACCATAATACCATACAGCTATTAAGAGAAATGAACTAGAATATAAATGTGCAAAGTGAATTCCATGGACACTAATTCTTTTTGCTCTGTGGGGGAAATATTTAGTCAGAAAGTTTTTCTTGGAAATTTAGATTGCATGTTAACATATTTAAGTTTTTAAAAAAGTTTTGATGAGTTGATTTATTTCCCTTATGCTTATTTGAAAACACATTTTTTTTACTCCTTGGAATATCAAAAAGGAACATTAGGTATTTTTGTATGTGAAAAATGCTTAGATTAGCATTAAGGTAGAGCAGCTATTAGGAGCCTTATTATTTGGTTCATGATTATGATAAAACCGGTCAACTGAATTAAGAGCTTAGAGGTCAAATATATAGTTGCATGTCTAAATGTCATTCAAGATGTAGGAAAAAGGATGTATATGGCGGATGTTCCCTGTTCTTAATTTGGTGCATCTAAATCACACCAGGGAGGTTTTCATGTAGTGACTGGTGTAATGAGAAAGGAACTCTTCTGCAGGCAGAGACAGGTCATATGAAATTTCATTTTTGTGAAACATAGCCATGCATGTGTGCTATTTGCCTTGGCAGCCCATGATTCATTCCATTCATTGGGGGGGGGGGAGGGCAAACCTTACATCAGAGACCAATGAGATGGCCTTGATTATTAGACAGTATGGTTCATAGGACAGAATACCTTTCCGAAAGGCTAAGAACAAGAGAGAATCTTTTTGACGAGTTTGTCAGTTGGGAGGACTTTGCTTTATAGCTAAGGAAAATAATAATTGTTTAAAAAGAAGATGGTACATGAGAAAAAGATTTTGTGACTTGAGAACAGAAAATAGAAGATGACATATTACCTTATGATCCACTGGCAAACAATATTTGGGTTAGAAGGCTTTGGATAATGGGCAGCCTGGAAAGACCCAGAAGATCCAGTCAACAAAAATTTTCCATCACAATCTGTGGCTGCAAAAAGATGATTACAAATATTACATGAAACAATCTTGGAATCCAAATTATCTAATGAACATTTCACAGAACACTCAGGACAGAGTCTGTACAAGGCTATTTTACAAAACTGAAATGGCCAAATAGGAGTTAATTAGACTTGATTTCTGAAATCCACTAGATATTTTCAAATATCTTCATACATCCTATCACGGAGCACTTTAGAAAGGGATTCCATTTCTGAACACTCATATTTCATCTACATTTTAAGGGTATTCTTTCATATTTGTAAGAAAACAAATATATCTGAATTATCAACTGTCAATTTTGACAAATAATACCTAATCTTTTGTCCTATTTTCCTCATTAAAGTATAGCTAGGTGAATTTCAAATATATATACATAGTGTTATGTTTTCCTGAAAATAATTAGAATAAGGCCAGGCAAAAATAGTGCTAGATTAATCCTATCTCAAAGGAATCCCATGGGGGTTCCTTTCCCATTATTCCAGTAACTATATGAAAACCTCCCCACCAAAAAAGGATTAGAAATGGAATCCTTTTCTAGCCAATCTTTTTGCCCATCTTTTAAACTTTATCACACTTGTCCTGTTCGATGGACTTACTGTGGAGTTCAATATTTTCAGTCTATATCCCTGATTATAACTTTTGTTTTCCACGATTATTCATTTTCTTCTTTTAGTTCTTATAATACATTTATTTCATGAACCTCTCCTTAGTGTCATGAGTTATTAGTTGTCTTTAATTTATGTCTGAATAATTTCTGACTAGATTAAAATCTTTTTGAAGGCACAAACCAGGATCCATACTTCACAAGTTTTGTTTAAGCTCATGTGCTTGCTATGTATAGCATACGCGAATTTTTTTTTGTTTGTTTTCACAATGTTTAGTCTTTCTTACATTATTTTCTTTATATTTAGTTACTTAGTTCTGTTGACACCCTATTCTAGAATTATGACTCCTAGAATGTGGTCTTTTTCTTGTTGTAGATCATAAATTTTTCACAGGCCAGAAGTATTGGCAGGAAGTAGAAAAATTAATAAAATAAATCAAGATTAATTTTCTATTTTGTGAATCTGAGTGCTAGAGTAAGCTAATCCTACATTGAGGTATGAAAAAGCTCATTATAACATTATAAGATTAAATAGTAATTCTACAAAATTAGACATTTTTTATATGGAATAAAATATTTTTTATAAAAAATAAGTTAATTCCGAGTGGCGCCTGTGAGTCAAAGAGTAGGGCACCAGCCTCCTATGCCGGAGGTGGTGGGTTCAAACCCAGCTGGGCCAAAAACTGCACAAAAAAAGTTAATTCAAAAATTAGATAGCACATAGAAATCTTGGATGAACACCATGTTTTTGATTGGGTTGTGCTATTTTTGTATGTTTTTAAAAATAATAAAAATATAATTTTTTATTTTTAAGATTCAAAATCCTTTTAAGAACAATGGCTTACAAAATAATTATATTTGCTTACGACATAATAACCTGTGGTGACCAAAGAAAAAGAAAAGAAAAGAAAAAATAAACTACAACAGAAAAGATAATAACCCCAAACACAAGGGTTAAATTCTGAACAAACCAGCAAAGACCACAGGAAAGGAAATGGAGAAAATTATGGCTTGTTGAGAGAACTGAATTTCCTCATATATAATAATTAGTGCAGCAAACAAGGAGAATTAGGTTTAATTTGTCATGATTTGAAGAAAAACAGTAAAATATGTGACTTTTAATGCAGTACTAAATAATTTTCTAGTTGCAAAAGTAAAGTTCTTTTCTCACTCTGAACTCTCTGCCCACTGCAAACCAGGAGAAACAAATGAGATAATTAATGCCTTAGCTTCGATGACCACAAAAAAAGTGTTTGCTTGTATTTTATGTCATAGAGCCTTTTACTCACAATTTGCTAATAAACAGCATGAACTCAAAAATGAGAGGCAGTGCAGTAAAGCCCACTGCTATTGTGGACAGTTTATATTTAAATTAAGATCCTTGGAAACAATGTGGTAAATCATTTGATCCTGCCAGCCTTAAAATACAATTGCTAATATTTTTGGAGTGTTTGGTATGTGCTTGTTATTGTTCTAAAGTCATTATGTATGTATTTAACAAACTTCATAACAACCCTATGAAGTGGGAAAGTGCGGCATAGAAGGGTTAAGTAGCTAGCAGGGGCCTTCTGGCTCCTAAGCAACAGTGCAAAGCCAGGTAGTCTTACTCCAGAGCATGCTGCCCTGCATTGCCTAATACCACAATATACAGAGACAGCATAATGACGTCACCCTCTCTTTGAGCTGGAAAGCAAGGTGGAAAGCACAAATGAAAGAAGTAGGAAACTTAAAAAAACAAGAATGCCATCTTATCCAGTGTTCTCATGCTTTACAATCGCAGTCCAGAACAAACAGGTGGAAGTAGAAAAACAGCAATAATAATAAAAGAACATAAAAGATAAAAAAGAAAGAAAGAGAAAAAGGAATTAAAAAGGAAACAATACGAGACCAGCTTAAGCATTTGTAAAATCTATAACCTAGGTTGGTAAAATTTTAGTAATTCTTCTCATCCATTCATTACATGTTTTTCGAGAAAGGTATGAACCCTTTGTGGGGCTCATCAGGATTCATAATTTTCTAAGAAACTGAGCTTACGTCTCCAGTGTCAAAGATGACTCTAAGTTTGGCAAACCCTGTTGTGCTTCTTTTATACGCACATGACTAAACTCTACTTCCCCAAATCCCTTGCAGTCAGATGAGGTCATGAGACAGAGTTGACAAACTAGTGTGGAACCGATAGTGTTTATTTCCAAATGTGGTTTCTATTACAGAAAGATCTTCAGTAACTTTCTTCTCTCGTCTTCAGCAGTTGTAGAGAATCCAGTGGAGGACTCTGGGGTAGAGAGAGTGGTCAAAAAGGAGTTGGCATCCTGTCTGCCAGCCTAGAGTGCAGCCCTTTGCCATCTTTCTTGGATTGTGATATAAGTAATACATTCCAAAGATTATTTACTATAATATTTAGCCTGTCCTAAAGAATATGATCATTTTTGCCTGTCCAGTTTTCTGTAAAGTTGCTAAGTTTTGGTGTGAGTGGATAATCTACAGGTCAAATTCTGTTCTACACAGCCTTTGGTAAATTCCTGCATACAAGAAAAGAAGAAGAATATTCCTAAAGGCAGTGAAAATAAAATTACAATAGGATTGAACTACTTCTATTAACATAGTTTGGAATGCTGAAATACAATTTCGAGATATAGGCTTGTGCAAAGGGATTTCTCATATATTCTTTCATCTAATTTTAAAATGTTTCCAAAGAACTTAATTTCACCTGTGACCATGAAGCAGAGTAAGGTTTCAGGGGGAAGAAAAAAAAAAAAAGCAGAATAAAACAAAACAAAACCATATAAAACAATAGATGAACAGGCTTGCTGGATGTTTAGGACGGTGACGTCTTAGACTGCACAGTTGTTTCTAGTGCAGCATTAGAAAAAACCATTTTGAGGGGGAGATAAATGAGCCTGTCGAGTAATCAGATATTCTAGGACACTGTCAGAGACGTTGCCTGTAACTGCTGGGATTCATAAAGGTATGCACTTAGGAACCGCTGAGAGCTCCCTCTGCTGGCTCAATATTTAGTAATTTTGCTTTGTCGAGGGCATTATCAAGGATATATAACTCAAACATGATCTCCACCCAGGTCTATTATGCACATATGTATGAGGCACGCAAACTAGAGGACATTTGCCAACTTCCAAAAAATCCTGCGGATTGGCCTAAGGGCTGTGAGTCAGCGTCTTTCCTTCTCAGAGGTCAGCTAAAAAGGGAACTTTCTTGCAGATGCAATTCCAATCAGAAGAGAAAAACAATTTACAGAAATCTCGGTTCAGCTATAGTCAACTGTAAGTTGTGTAAACCTAAATAACGAAACATTAAAAGAGGAAGCTGCATAAGTCAACATTAATGTGATTCTACTAATAACACAACTAGAATTAGAGCTCACAGCTGGAGCAAAAAAAAAAAAAAAAAAAAAAGAATGAGAGCAAAGGTTAATTTCTACAGAGAAAATCCTCTTAAGTAAATTTTAAGAATTTTTCTGTGAATGCAGATCGATGGAAAAGGACTCTCAGGTGGAAATCGTACCACTGAAAGTTTGAGTTTCTAATGAAGTCCAGTAGGATTTTGGGTCACTGATTAAATGGACAAAAAAAACTTATATTCTTGAATTCTCCCTGAATAAAAATAGAGTAATTGCCTGATTCTTCCACTTCCTTATTTGAAAGTGATTAAAATTACTTTCCAAAACTGGTATACTACTAACTGTAAACTACAAATAAAAGAATCAAGAAAATGGAAAATTTGCTTAAGATATATAATGACATGGAAGTTCAGTTGCTACTAAGTTTCAATAAAAACAAAAACCTCCTGATAGTGAAACATAATAATACAGTAACTTTAGATAATTTAGGTAATTTAGTTAATTTAGATAATTAATTAATTTCTAATACTGAGGTACATCTCATCAGTTTATAGTGCTCGGAAAACTAACTCATGGCCTTAAACCCTATTTTAGCACAAATTTTCATACTTCTGTGACACACTTATGGTTGTTTTTGATAGATAGTACACAGATATTAATTTATCATGAAAATTATAAATTTCATGAGGGTAGGGACCAAATAAGGGGTATGATACATAATCTGATTGTTTATTAGTAATTAATTAATAATGCTATTTTTCCTATTTAAAGGTATTGATCATCATTATACAGGCTTAAACTTATGTGCCTAACTTGACAGACACTGTTATTTTTAAAATGGAAATCGGCATCACCTTTGCCACCTCATGATGGCAGACTTGTATTATTTTCTTCCTGAAAAGGTTGCGGGAAATGCCTGAACACTGCAGCAAAAAACGAACGTTGCTTTCTTTTTCTTTGAGTAACTTCATTATATAAAATAGATTAAAAAATATTCTGTAGCCTGCACTTTCTTCCAATATGTTCTGAGTGCACTTCAAAGTGTGTAGTTAAATTTTAAAGGTTTGAATTTTATCCAAGAACATTTGAAGTGGGATTGCTGGTGTCTGTAACACAGTGATCTTTGTTTGAATTGCTCCTGGGAAACAGACCCACTGCCTGCTTTTTAAAGCATATACCAAGTGGATAGGTAAATTTTAAACATTGATCCTTATTGGAATATTCACCCTTAATTAATATCAGGCGAGATGAGAAAAGTATAATAAATAATTGAAAGGCAAAGAGCAGCAAATAGGAACTCATCTTTCATACAATTCAGGAACTAATTGCAGGGAGTCAAAACTGATTATTAAACATATCAAAATATGTGCAATTCATTATTTCTGTTTAATTTTTTATTTTTGTTTAATTTTTTAAAACTAAGCTATAGGGTATGCATATCCAAATTCAGTAGTCATCCTCCCATATCAACAGTGGTTATGTGCCCAGACCCTCAACTGGATTCCTGAAAGCATGAACAGTACTGCACCTGTAATAACATTTAATTTACAAGTTAGGTGCAGGAAGAAATTAGTAAGAATAACTATTAATAAAATAGAATAAATATAACAATACTAAGAACAAGGTACAATTCAATAGTTATGGATTGTTTATTTCTGTAATTTCCATTTAATATTTTAGACTCTCAGCGCCCTCTGTAGTTCTGTGTGGTAATCTTCTTAGTTATGTTACATACAACAGGAAATTACACATTTAGATGCTACTTTCTAGTAAAATTTTCTTAATGGAACCCAACTACAAAAAGAAGCCGAAGGGTAAACATGTTTAAACCATTTAAAACCATGCTTGGTGTATAGTAAGTCATACTTAAGTGTCAAATAATAAAATGAAGTCAAATAAAATAATTATGAATCCTCAAAATAGATGTCAAAATATATAGATCAAACTCAGATGTTTTATTCATGAGAATCTGAGTTCCTGTCGGTAACTAGTTTCCAGTATTCACAGAACTAAACGAGGTGAATAACAGCAATACAATTTAAAAATGCTGCTTGTTCATTGAGTAAGATGGTGTGGAAATGGCACACACAAAAATACGATACGGACTAATACGATAGTGAAAAAATATGATAAATCATTAGGAAGAAGTGAGAATGTGTATGTAAGAAGTCAAATTTGTAATCGTTTGGTACACTATAATATAAATAAGGGATGAAAAATATTGCCCCTCTTCCCTCACATTCATAAAAGACATTGCTAAGCACGATTTCCTTCCCATAGTCAACGAATGGAATTCTGTTTAATGAACATGTATAATGTTACATGTAAAGTTTAGGAAAATATTCATGCAATTACAATTACACGAAAAAGAAGGTGGGGGAGATAGGGAAGGAACTTACCACAGATTTCATTGTCTTCATCAGAACCATCTGGACAGTTTAATTCTCCATCACAAAATAAGTCAACGGCTATACACTTTAGAGCATCAGCATCAGCACAAGGCCTTGACCCAGGGAGGCACTCCATTAAAACATTTCCTTAAAAAGAAATCAAAATGATTTAATTTCTAATGGATGAGATATGAACAATATTTGGACATTTAAAAATATTCACATCTAACATCAATGAAAAAAATGTTTCAAAATTTAAAATTTTGAATTTTATGAATGATCAATCCATCAAATGAAATCAATATTTATGTTAGGAATTGAAGAATGTATTTGAAAGTACCTTAACACAAAAGAATACATAGTAAAAGTCCAAATATTGTTCATATCTTGGCTTAAATCAAGGTTTTCATTTCATAGATTAAAATTCATCAACAAAATCCATTTTCAAAGTAAGGAAGACAAAACATTTGAAACTTCCAGTGTGTAGCAACATTAAGCGGAGAAGAAACCAAATGGCCATTTCCATGTAATGACTCTTTGTTACTTGGGTTAGGGATTGTTAGGAGGTAGAATGCACACCCCTGCATGGTTCCATGCCGTATCCTGATCAGGATATAATCAATTTGCACCCCTTAGTCCGTTTTGTCCTTCACTTGCCTTACTTCTGTCTACCTAAGTAGGAACCAATAAGCACATTCTACTTCAACAACTTGGAAATTTTAAGTATCATAATAAAAATAAAACATATTCTTATATGCCCACAAGATTAAAAAAATTCTTTTATTTATCAGATTAATATGGAAGTTCAGAATATTTTTGTCTCCGACTAGTATAAGAATGATATTTTTGTCTCCGACTAGTATAAGAATGATAGTTTAAAGTATTGAAAATTTTAAATCAGTAACAATTTTTTCTTTATTTGTTAATCTTAAAGCAAGCATTGTACTGCCATCTGCTGGGATTTAAAAATAGGAAATTCTGAAGTTTCCCTTTATGCTTGGAAACTGTGCTTGGGTTAATGAATCTATGAATGTTATATTAATCAGGTTGATAAAAATATCTCCGATTGTATGTGAAGCCCGCACATTGTACTCCATGACTGAATTATTGTACACAGCTATGACTTAATAAAAAATAATTAAAAAGAAAAGATACTAATTAGAAACATTTATACACAGGGTTATCAAGTATATATGCAATGAAATTAAACTTTTGTAACTGACTGTAATTAAGATAGATAAAAGGGTTTGGAAATAAATTCATGAAACACATAACATCCAAAATAGGACAGAATAGATCAGATCCATTCTCAAATGACAAAACACCTCCATTTAAGATAATACAAACTAATGGTAAAAATGTTATTTAATACACTTAAATGCAAAATTGTTGACAAAGTAATAACTATTGATTCAGAAAGTCCTTAATCATTGAGTCATTATATAAGGCATAATATTTGATAATGCTCCATAATCATTTGACAAAATAAAAATTTAAGAAAAGCATTGTACTCGAAACTCTGGGTCTTATTTTAATAGTAGCTAATAGAATCCTAACATTCAGTATTTTAAAGACTAGTTTTGGGGATTAACCAAAAAGATATCTAATTTTGGCTATCCTAAAGCTTCTAATGAGGGCCTCATTTCCTGATGCTTCTCATCTGTCTGTTGCATACTGAACTCCAGATTGAAATTTTGAAATCACACCAGAAAGTGAGCTACTTGGGAGCCTTTGATGTTTTTAATAATTATTCATTTGCTCCCTAATATTCATTGTCTGTATTTGTGTCATGGAATTTCAAGGAAAGGAGATAAAAGCATGAGTAAGGCAAAGCCTCTATTCTTATGGAATTTGGAATTTAGTGAGAGATGGTTCATTAATTATTGGTTCATTTTTTTTTATTAAATCATAGCTGCGTACATTAGTGCAATCAAAGGGTACAATGTGATACTTTCACATACAATCTGAAGTGTTTTCATCAAACTCTTTAACATACCCTTCATGGCATTTTCTTAGTTATTGTATGAAGACATGTGTATTCTGCATTTAGTAAGCTTCGCCTGTACCCTTCTAAGAAGCACCATAGGCGTAGCCCCACCAATTACCCTCCCTCCACCCCAACCGCCCCCCTCCCCTCCCTTCCCATATTCTTGTGCTATAATTGGGTTATAGCCTTCATATGAAATCTTTCAATTAGCTTCATAGTAGGGCTGAGTACATTGGATACTTTTTCTTCCATTCTTGAGATACTTTGCAAAGAAGAATATGTTCCAGCTCCATCCATGTAAACGTAGAAGAAGAGGTAAAGTCTCCACCTTTCTTTAAGGCTGCATAGTATTCCATGGTATACATGTACCACAATTTATTAATCCATTCATGGGTCGATGGGCACTTGGGCTTCTTCCATGACTTAGCAATTATGAATTAGGCTGCAATAAACATTCAAGTACAGATGTCTTTGTTATAATGTGATTTTTGGTCTTCTGGGTATATACCTAGTAAAGGAATTATAGGAACGAATGGCAGGTCTATTTTTAGATCTCTAAGTACTCTCCAAACATCCTTCCAAAAGGAACGTATTAGTGTGCATTCCCACCAGCAATGTAGAAGTGTTGCCTTTTCTTCACATCCACGCCAACATCTCTGATTTTGGGATTTTGTCATGTGGGCTAATCTTACTGTAGTTAAATGGTATCTCAAAGTAGTTTTGATTTGCATTTCTCTGACGATTAAGGATGGTGAGCATGGTAGCCCATGTGCCTGCCTTCTTTAGAGAAGTTTCTCTTCAAGTCCTTTGCCCAACCTGAGATGGGATCACTTGTTCTTTTCTTGCTAATATGTTTGAGTTCTCTGTGTATTCTGGTTATTAAACCTTTGTCAGAGGCATAACTTGCAAATATTTTCTCCCATTCTGAGGGATGTTTTCTTACTATACTTACTATGTTCTTGGCTGTATAGAAACTTTTTAGTTTGATCAGGTCCCATTAGTGTATTTTTGATACTGCTTCAATTGCCTAGCGAGTCCTCATAAAATATTCATCCAAGCCAACTCCTTCAAGAGTTTCCCCCACACTTTCTTCTAATATTTTGATAGTCTCATGTCTTAAGTTTAAATCTTTAATCCAGTGAGAGTCTACCTTAGTTAATGGTGAGAGGTGTGGGTCCAGTTTTAGTCTTCTACAGGTCTACAGCAAGTACACCCAGCACCAGTTGTTAAATAGGGAGTCTTTTCCCCGCTGAATGTTTTTAATTGGCTTGTCAAAGACCAAGTAACGGTAAGTAGCTGGATTCATCTCTTGGTTCTCTATTCTGTTCCAAACATCTACCTCTCTGTTTTTGTGCCAGTACCATGCTGTTTTGATCACTATCGATTTATAGTACAGTCTCAAGTCTGACAGCGTGATTCCTCCTGCTTTGTTTTTATTTCTGAGTAATGTACTTTGTTTTTGACAAAGTATTCTCTTTTTTGGTTTTTAAATGATTAGTTTTACTTTCTGGAAATTGAGGTGCACCTGTTTTTATGAACCTTTTAATTTCATTTCTAGCTCACATTCAATGCTTGTCTCTTCTCATTATAGCAATTACCTTTAAAATCTAATTTCTATGGCTCTATTCAGTGCTATTGAAACAAGTACTGAATTTTAAGAGAATTATTTCCCCAGTGAATGCCCCAAAATATTCTTTTTTCAGACCTGACACTACTGCAAGAAGAAGTTGAAATTGTCCTATAACTTCCCAAATGACATGAGACGCAAAAAGGACGCTGAGCTGGATAACTTGTCTATCATTAGTCTTTTAAGTCACCTTAGAAGTACACCTAGTTTCTCATACATTAACTAGTAGAGTGTGGTGTGGAATTTTGTCATTTCCTTTTCTCATGTCTACAATAAATTGGAAAACAGATAATCTTCAATTGTAATAGTGGCTATATGGGGCTGTACTTATTGGAATACTCTGAAAGAACACATCATGGACGTTGTGGAAGGTTTAGAATACATATTGGTTTAAAAAAAGTACACATTTTACTTCAAAGTCAAATTATCTATGCTTTCCCCCTTTATACTGAAGGAATAAAAAAAATAATATTTCTTTTTTTTTTTTTTTTTTTGCAGTTTTTGGCCTGGGGCTGGGTTTGAACCCGCCACCTCCAGCATATGGGGCTGGAGCCCTACTCCTTTGAGCCACAGCACAGCCCTCCCCTTTTTTTTAGTAATAATATTTCTTACATAAAGAAAAAAAGAGAACTTCAGCTGCTCACTGTAGCGGACATGGTGGCTTGCTTCCCAGACCTTTTCTGGTGCTGTTAGTGGCTGGCAGCCCTCATTCATCCAGTTGCTTTCAGGGGTTTGCCCTCAGCCACAGAGAACCAACTACACTAGGGTGACAGCCCCAGTAAATGGGAGAGTATAAAGGGCTGATCTCTGCCCTCAGGGCGGGATGACCTTGAAGATCAAATCCCTCTCCAGAGCTCACCTTGCGATCCATGGAGGTCTTTGTGCTTGGAGGTTCAACTCATCCCTCTGCCCGACACTGATTCACTCTCTCCCACACAGATGCCAACCCTGAGAGAGCTCTCCAATAAACTCTGTGCAAACACAGCTCCTTCTTAGAGTTTGTCTCCTGAGAACTCATCTTACCATTGTCTCAGACCAGGCTGAAGCACCCTTATCCTCTTCTCCCTGCCCTAGAGATTTGGCTATAAAGGTCAAAATAAAAATAACCGCATAACTGCATTAGGACTATGGACATTTTCAAATGGGTGTTTGTTTGTTGTCATGTAGGGACTACAACTCTTCTTAGGCAACATCACTTAGTGTCCTTACACAAAACAAGTCCTACTGCACACCTAGTCTATATGGTACGGCACAAAGCAAGTCCTACTGCATACTTAGGCTCTATGGTACAACCTATGTTTCCTAGGCTACAAACCCATACATCATACTGTACAAACACTGTACTGATACTATAGCAACTGCAACACAATGGTAAATGTTTGTGCATCTAAACATGGGAAAGTTCCAATGAAAATATGAAATAAAAGATAAAAAACGGTACACCTTTTCAGGGCACTTATCATAAATGGAGCTTGCAGGACTGGAAGTTGCTCTGTGTGGGTCAGTGAGTGAGTGGTGAGGGAATGTGAAGGCCTAGGACATTACTGTGCACTACTGTATAGACTTCATAAACACTGCACAATAAATGCTACAACAAATTTATTAAAGTAATTGTGCTATGACATTATGACAGCTATGACATTACAAGGCAATAGAAAATTTTCAGCTCTATTATAATCTTATGAGATTACCATCTTATATGTGATCTGTCACTAACCAAAATGTCATTATGCAGCACATGACTATATATTTATATACATATTTGTATTTTCTTTTTACAGTGTCAGAGTTTGTCTGTTGCATTGTCTCACAAAATTGTCTTGTGAGAGCTTAATATTTACATTAATATTTATTCTATCCAAAATTTATTACCATATATGAGAGTCAATTTTGTATTTTCCTCCAGTTGGAGAGACAGTTGTTCCATCATTATTTATGTTATTTATTAAAATAACAACAGCAATAATAAAAAAAAACCCACATACTTTTCTTAGTCCATGAAACCAACAGCTACATTACTCATGTACTGAAATCTATTTTTGGATTCTCTGTTGTGTCCTACTAACTATGTTTTATGTTATGTTCTGATATGAAATAGTCTATTTCTTTGCAAAGTTTTCTTCGTTATTTTCAGGTAATTTTTCTTTCAAATAAACTTTCAGGTTATTTATCAAAGTCCAAATATATATAAAAACCAAAACCCCCAAAACAACTCAAAATTCCATTAGGATTCTAACATGAAATGCATTAAATTCACATATTAACTTCGGGAGAGTTTAAAATTATTTTAAATAATCATCATATTTATTTATGAGGTACACTGTGATTTTAAATCTATGTATACATTGTGAAATGATTATATCAAGCTAATTAGCATATACATCACTTTATCATCATACCTATTTCTTTATGGTAAGAACATTTCAAATCTACTTTTTTTAGCAATTTTTAAGTATGTAATACATAACTATTAATTATAGTTGCTATGTTGTGCAATAGATCACTAAAACTTATTTATCCTGTATAAATGAAATTGTATATCCTTTAACCAACATCCTGGGAGATTTTTAAAAAGTACATATTGAGATTTCCTGCCCAAGAACATGTTTTACTTTTCATTGGTTTTCATGTTTTTTTATTAAGATTTAATAAAATTTAATAACTATTTTATAAAAGGTATATATCTTGTTTTTTAAAGTTTAATACAACATTTCATAGTTTGGTCACTATTTTATGTGAATTTTTTTATTTCTGTTTCTAGGTGTTTCCTGCTAGAATAAATCAATAAAAGCTATTGATTTTTATATAATTATCTCCTATCTAGCCATCTTACAAAGTGGGATATTAATACTGTGCTTTTTCCTTTGAATCTGTTGGGTTTTCTACATACACAGTCATAGTATTAAGAAAATACACAGTTTCATTTCCTATTTTACAGTAAGTATTGCAGGTATTTCTCTTCTATTGTTCATTTGCTAAGACTTTAAGCCAATGCTTAACAAAAGGAATGGAGAGAGTAGGCATTTCTCTCTAATGTTTGATTATAATTAAACGTGTTAACTTTTCCCCACTTAAGATATCAAAAGTTGTTGTTTGGAAGTAAAAAAAACAAAAAACTTTATTACAATTGAGGAGTTTTCTTCTACTTTTGTTTTACTAATACTTTTTTTCTAAAAATACCTATTAAATTTTATCATGTATTTTTCAGTGACTGTTGTTTTGGTTACCTGATATTTTTCTTTAATTTGTATGCAGGATTATATGGACAGATTTCCTTACATTGGACTACCCTTATTTCTCTGTGCATGTGTTTCCTTGATAATCTTGTAAATTCCTAGAGAAATGTTTACCAAAATGTATCAGGTATTAATAGCTGTTACTTAACAAAAGGGTTCCACGATCAAATTAATTTGAGGGACCCCGACCAAAGTTAAATGATACTTCTAAGAACCTTTGAAGGATCTCATTGTCAATCATAAAGAAATCAGAGTAAAAGATGTTTGCCAAATTTCTTTGGATCATCCATTTTTCATGGGCCATCCCATAGGACCAGATTAGAGCAGAACAAACTTTGGAAAATGTGTATTTGAAGATTATATATTAAGATTAGTAAATATTTTCAACACGGGAGCAATTATTAAATCAAAGTAATAAATTAAAAATCACATCTATATGATGCCAAATCATTTGTTTGGGGAAAAATAATTTAGTTAACCAACATTTTATGTCAATTTTACTTAACCTTATCTTTTTGCCTGATTGGCTCAAATAATTGATGTTTGACTTTATACAATCTTAGAGCACAGAGTGATCTAGAGGCTGGAGGTAATTCCAGCTATTGCCATTGTTGAACTACGATGCTAGGAAATCATGCAATTGCACCTGTACCTGCCCTCCCTACAGTGTGATCCATGGTGTCATGACTAAGGGCTTACACATCACACTCACCAATGACGTATTCCACCCGGAAAAGATCCTTCCTGGGGTCATATGGACGGTTGAAGTCAATCTGGATGTAGAAATACTGCCCTCTACGTACAATCAGATTGCTATTGTCATACTTGTCAGTGTGGTGATCTATCTTGTTGGTGTCCCATCTCTCCTTGAACAGGTGAACACTTGTGACATTAAGGTAGTCTAAACACAAGGAAAACAATAGAAGAAAAACATTAATTAACTTTGGTCTAAACACAAACTCAAAAACATTATTTTTCTTGAAGAAGGCAGGTAGCCAAATCTGCTGCAAAGACTCAAGAGGCAGCCTCTCTGGCATTCTTGTTTTTGAAGAGAGTTTTTAAAAACTTTTTTTTTTCTGAGACGAAGTCTCACTATGTCACTCTCGGTAGAGTGCCATGACATCACAGCTCACAACTTCAAACTCTTGGGCTTAAGCAATTCTCTTGCCTCAGCCTCCCAAGTAACTGGGACTATAGGTTCCCACCACAATGCCTGGCTATTTTTTGGCTGCAGTTGTCATTGCCGTTTAGCTGGCCAGGGCTGAGTTCAAACCTACTAGCCTTGATGTATGTGGTTGGCAGCCTACTCACTGAGATATGGGCACCAAGCCAAAAGCTTTTTTTTTCTTAACCTATTATTTCATTTCAGGGCATAGGTCACTCACTCTGGGATGTAAAGATGTCTGTTTTAGAGATCTAGACACAGAGAGGCTAGGACCAGAGTTGCAGTCTTCAGGTTCTCAGTGTTAGGTGCATCCCATCACAATGACCGCCTTGCTCTGTGACTAACTTGGGATAAGCAGGAATCACTACTTCCATTTTCTTATTTTTCAAAGAAGGATCACAACTAACAAAGGCACAAAGGGACATTCTAAGGACAAATTTAGCTATTAATTCATAAGTCTTCTTGTACCTCTGGGAGGGTCAAATACCTCTTCCTTCTCTAGTTCTAAAAGTAGGTCTTGCCCCTCAAAAGCAGGAAAGAGAGAATAGATCTGGAAAAAGGAAATCAACATTTCTTTTTTTTTAAAATTTTTTATTAAATCATAATTGTGTACATTGGTGCAATCATGGGCCACAATGTGCTGACTTTATATACAATCTAAAATATTTTCATTAAACTATTTAACATAGCCTTCATGGCCTTTAATCACTATATGAAGACATTTATATTCTACTTTTAGTAATTTTCACTTGTACCCTTGTAAGATGCACCGTAAGTGTGATCCCACCAGTCACCCTCCCTCCACCCATCCTCCCCACTCCCCTCCCCTCCCTTGCCCCTTTCCCCATTTATTGTGCTATAACTTGGTTTTAGCCTTCATATGAAAGCTATAGATTAGCTTTATAGTAGGGCTGAGTACATTGGATACTTTTTCTTCCATTCTTGAGATACTTTGCTAAGAAGAATATGTTCCAGCTCCATCCATGTGTTTACATACCTACTAAATATTTATCATTCTAGGATTTCTTTTTATTATATTGTTGAATTGTTTCAACTTTTTCTTGCACCCATGTCTTCCATTTCCTTGGATTTCTTCTTTTCATTAAACATTTGGTTTTAAGACAATTATAGATTTCCATGAAGGTATAAGAAATCATACAGACAGATCTCAGGTACCCTTTACCAAATTTAACCAATGGTAACATATTGCAAGACTATAGTGGGATATCAAAAGCAGCCTATTTGCATTGATACAGTTATAATTCAAAACACTTCCCATCACACAGTTCCTTCCTGTTACCCTCTTATGGCCACAACCCTAACTCCACCTTAACCCATGGCAACCAATAATCTGTTCTTCATTCCTATAATTTCATCATTTCAATTATGTTATACAAGTGGAATCATACAATATATAACCTTTGGGGATTTTTTCTTTTATACTCAGTATAATTCTCTAAAATTTTATCCAAGTAATTTTATGTATCTACACTGGGACCATTTTTGTTGCTGAATAGTATTCCATGGTGTCTATGTACCAATTTTTTGTCATTATGTATATTAGCTGTTAAGTTTAGTGTAAATGCTCTTTATCAGGTTAAGTTTCTCTTTATTTATGTTTTTTCTGAGAGTGTTGTCATGAATGTGTGTTGAATTTTAACAAATATTTCTTCTGTAACAATTGATATGATCATGTGATCTTTCTTCTGTTGTTGTGCTTATATATCAATTATATTGATAATTTGAGATTGTTAAACCATCCTTGAAATGAATCCCTTGTGGTCTTCCTTTTTCCATACTGAATTTATTTGTTAAGAATTTTTGCATATATATATTACAGATGTTGATCATTAGTTTTTTTTTGTTTTATACTGTCTTTGTGTGATTTTAGCATCATTATAATACCAGCTTCATGAAATGAATTAGTAAGTGTTACCTTTTCTATGTTAATTCTTCTTTATGTGGATTTCTTGGTGTTGGTCAGACTTTGAGTTTGCTTAGGTTGTTAAATCTGTAAATTTGTGTCTTTTGCCAAATTGAGGAAGATTTCAGCCATCATTTCTTTGAATACTTTTTCAGCTCTGTTTTTTTTCCCTCTCCTTTCAGGAATACAGTGTTACAAAAGTTAGATATTTTGTTATAGGGTCACGTGTCCTCAGGTACTATTCATTTTTATTTTTAGTCTGTTTTCTCTGTTTTGTAGAATGGATAATTTCTACTGCTCTGTCTTGACAGGTACTCACTTTTTCTTCTCCCTCGTCTATTCTGCCATTGACCCCATCCACTGAACTTTCTAATTTGCTTATTATATTTTTTATTTCTAAAATATCCACTTGATACTTCTTTACATGGCCAATTTCTTTGCTGAGACTTATTTTTTCATTTGAATCAAGCATGTTTATTAATATTCACTGAGGCTTTTATTTTATTTTATCTTATTTTATTTTTTTGAGACAGAGTCTCACTTTGTCACCCTCAGTAGAGTACCGTGGTATCATAGCTCACTGCAACCTCAAACTCTTGGGCTCAAGCAATTCTCTTGCCTCAGCCTCCCAAGTAGCTCAGACTATAGAGCTACAACACCCAGCTATTTTTAGAGATGGGTCGCACTCTTCCTCAGGCTGGTACTGAATCAATGATCTCAGACAATCCGCTGACCTCAGCCTCCCAAAGTTCTGGGATTACAGGTGTGAGCCACCATGCCCAGCCACTAAAGCATTTTTATAATGACCTCTTTAAAATTTTAGTCAGATAATTTCAATATCTGTATCACCTTTTGGTTGACATATTGATAGTATTTTGTGTTTGTTTGTTTAGTTTGAGATCGTCTTGGTGCTTGGCATAAAAACTTTTCACTTAAAATCTGGACATTTTAGCTATTGTAAGACCCTGGATATTACATAAGTATACCATTTCAGTTGGATATTACATAAGTATACCATTTCAGCTGGCTTCCTCTAACTTCACTCTGGCATGGCAATGGGAGGCACCACCTCATTTCTGCCCTATGGGGATAGAGGTCCAGATTTCCTACTTGGCCGCAAGTGACTGCTGGGTTGAGGGGAACTCCACCTCCCTCTTGGCTGCCCCGGCACTGTCCTGGCAGGAGGGACAGGAGCACCTTGTCACTGTTCACTGCATGGCTTCCTCAGTACATGAATGCAGAGGTGGGTATAGTTCCTTTACCACAGGGTGCTGATCCAAGGGCTGGCTCTCTACTTGGCCTTCTCTGACCACCCTGTTGTAGTATTAGGGCATCTCATTACAACCCAACAAAAGTGAAAGTCCAGGCTCCACCTGCTGGCCTTTGCTGGCATAGGTGGAGGTAGGACCCCAGATTTGGGGTTTAGGTAGAGCAGTTATTGTCTAAGCATTTTCTGCCTTGTTTGGCTGTCCTCTTTCTACTCCCTTGGCTAGACAGAGCTGGCTTTGGTCAGAGATTTTTGTGTCCTATTCTGTTAATCTTAGTATGTTTCCAGCATCTGCAATTCCAAGTATGAGATATACGAAGCAAAAATCAAGAGAGTCTTGAGATCCTTCAGCTGGTTTGCTTTCTTTTCTCCAGCTCTGAGAGTCTTCTTACAAATATTTTATAAAGTGCTTAAGGTGTGGGTTGCACTTAGTGGGGGTAACAGGGAAAAGTATGTCTACTCTATCTTTTGAGAAGCAGATGTCTGAATTTCTTTTACGTTTTTCTGGGGTATATTTATTTCAGATAATATCTGTGGTGGTAAAGTATCTTAGCCCTGGCATGTCAAAAAAGTCTCTGCTTTGGCCTCACTAGATACGCAGTTTGTCATCAAAATGAAAAGTTTGGGGGAATTGCAGTTTCCAGCCCAACGTGTAAAAGACTTAGAAGTTGTTACGCCATCTTCACAACACAGAAAAGGTGAAAAAACTGAAAATGAAGGACGTGCTGTGGACCTATCAGAGGACTGAAGTCTCAGGGGAACAGTAACCTGGAAAACTGAAAAGATGAGCAAACCCATATTCACAACAGAGATCTGCTTACCAGGAAGAGAAGCCCCAGACTGATAAACTGACACGAACACTTAGATGGGAATTCGGACAGTGTGGGAGTGAAAACACCGCAGTCTTAGATGTGCCCGCATACTCTCCTGGGTTTTAGATCCTGGAATCCTATCAAGTTTTTATGGTGAAGAGCCAAGAAAGATCTTCTAGTGATTCTGGTAGGGAGAGAGTCACTGTTAGATTCCTTGGTGTCACAATGAACCAGGTGCCATGAAGAGCCAGGCCAAATATACTTAACAGCAGGGATTTATTAAAACACTGGCAAACAGATAGGCTGCCACCAAAATAGCATCAGCTCTGAGTTAGGGTAAGGGAGGTCTTTTCTATGTAGTTGAGTCCTGTTTGATGAGCATTCTAGTGCCATTCAAGAGGTGGTGTAGGCACAGATCAGGAGGTGGTGGGCGTTCCAGCCATAACTCAGAAACTGGAAATGTGGTATAAAACACCAAAAGTCATCTGCTGGAGTTGGAGGGTTATCTGCTGCGAATCTTCTACGATTTGGAAGGAATGTTTCGCAGAACCAGAAGAAACCCCTACTCTTTCCTTAATGAATGTCTAGACCCAAGGGAGGTAGGGAAACACCAACAAGTCTGATTTGCTTAAGAATGGTTAGACCCTTTGAAGGTAGACAAACACTAACAAGTCCTATTCTATTTTTTACTTAATGAGTGTTTAAACCCCCTGGAGGAAGAGACTTGCTGAGTATTTAGACCTTACTGAGTAGAGAAAAACTAACAGAACCATTGTCATGTTCCCCATAACAAAGGCCAAAAGAGAAGACTTTACCTGAGTCTGGGCCCACTAGGGGGAAAATGTTTTCCATTCCAGCCCCCTCTAGCTCTCCCATCCCACTTAAGCAGGAGGAGAAAGCTAAGAAACATTTGCAAAGGTGATAGAACTGAGAAACAAATCTACCAAAAGACTGAGATCTAACCACAAAATTACAGAATGCTTCCCCTCCCCCACACCTAGCCAGGGACCCATAAGTGCTGCCCCAATAAGGAGCGGATTACAGCTGAAAGAGCTAACGGACACAGATCCCACCCCCTTGGGAGAAGTACTTAGGGATGCCTAAAGCCAACAGAGCAGACAAAACAGGGACACTAAGGTATTTGAAGTCTCTAACACCTGCAGCTACTGCAAACATTAAACATAACCTGACTTCCTGTGGAATTAGCATAAAAATCTCTTACTAATAGGCTATTTACCACAGTTCCTATTACCCAATCCACTGGGCTTGCAACGAAAAATGACAAGGCTAACAGGCAAAGAAAAACACAGTCTGAAAAGACAAAGTAAGCACCGGGACCAGATGCAGACACGACACAGATGTTGGAGTTCTCACATGGGGAATTTAAAATTACTATGATTAATAACGTAAGAGCTCCAACGGAAAAAAAATAGACAACTTGCAAGAAGAGATGAGCAGTGTGTACAAAGGGATGGAAATGCTAAGAATTTTTTAAATGCTATAAGTTGAAACCCGGTATATTCATTTTCCAGGGCTGCCATAACAAATGATCATGGCTTTACGTGCATCGCTACAATTTCTACCTCCATCTCCACCTGGTATTTTCCTCTAGTTTCTCTGTACCTCCTCCTCTTCTCATGAGGATACCAGTCATCAGATTTAGGGTCTTTACCCTAAATCCAGGATGATATCATGTTAACATCCTTAGTACAATTACATCTGCAAAGACACTGCAGTCATTCCCTGGTGTTCTGGAGGGTTGGTTCCAGGACCCCTTCTCAGATACCAAAATCGACAGATATTCTAGTTCCTTATATAAATAAAATGGGGCAGTACCTACTTATGACATATTCTCCTGTATGTGCTAAACCATCTCTAAGTGATTTATAGCATCAAATACAATGCCAATACATCACTTCATCAGAGTGCATTCATATAGTACTCAACACAGAGCAAATTTAAGTTTTGCTTTCTGGAACTTTGTGGAACTTTTTTTCTGAATATTTCGGAGTGATGATTGGTTAAATTCTTGAATTCTTGAAGAACCCATAATTACAAAGGCCCCAGTATTCACCGACAGGAACTGGGGGTTAGGACTTACACTTATACTTTAGGGGTGGTGACTGTTAAACTCACTACAAACTATAACATAAATGAATAACACCTTTTAAGGACTTATCAGTAGACTGTTCACAGCCAGTGAAAGAATCAAAGAGCTTGAAGAAAGGTCAATAGAAATTTCCAAAACTAAAATGTACAGATAATAAAGAAACAAAACAAAAAAAGAACAGAACACCCAAGAACCATGGAAAAATTTCAAACAGTATAACCTACACATTACTTGAATAGCAGAAGAAAAGAAAAAAAGAAAGGGGCAGAAGATATATTGAAAAAATAATACCTCATCACTTTCCAAAAGTAATGACAGATACCAGAACACACATCTGGGAAGGCCAGAGAATGGAAATCAGGATAAATACCTCAAGAATTTACAATTACAAAAAAAAAAGATGAAGAGAAAATCTAGAAAGAAACTGGAGAAAGAACACTTTATCTGTTGAAGAACAAGGATAAAAATAAATACCAAACTTCTTATAAGAAACTATGCAAACAATAAGAAAATGTAATAAACTATTTCATGAAAGAATTCTAGGTTTAAAATCTTTCTCACACTGAGCTTTGAAAGCTTGCTCCATCTTCTTCCAGCCACAAATCGTGGCAAACAGTCTTACATGAACCAAAACTTTGTTCCTTTCTAGGTAACATGTTAAGTCTTTGTGGAAGCTTTTACATTTTTCACTTTATTTGTGAAGTTCTAAAATTTTCATAATATGTACATATTTAATGAACATTTTTCATCTACCCTATTCAGTGCTGAGACATTCAATATGAAAATAGGTATGTTCTTCAGAAAAAACTTTTCTTGTTTATTACCATTGCTACGGCCACAATTTCTATTATTACTTCTGCTACCATTAATATTATCCTCATCACCATCACCCTCATCTGCTCTTCCCCTTCACTTTCTCCATTCCCTCTTTCTAGAACTCCTTTATGTTCACTGAGTGTTCAAGTTCCAGACTGATCTTCTTTGTTTGCACTCACAATTTTATTTCCTGATTGTTCCTTATTTTACACAGCTTGTTCATGTTTTATGGATTCAACATCTTAGACATTTTTTAAGTTAGTTTCTGTTTCCTAAATTACTTTGTTCCTTTTGAGCCCACTATTGTTTTTGTTCATCTCTGTCTTCCTTTGGGGGACTCTGTTTTTCTTAGGATCTTAGGGTTGTCCTCATTTGTCAGTTCGTATCTAGAAATGAAAAAAAGCAAGTGGTCGAAACAGGGGGCTCAGAAAATGTTGCTCTGCCCGTGAGAATGTACCTGTGCAATGAAGTCTCTGAACTTTCCCCATTGCATCCCGGTGTCCGATTTTTTTTAGAAAATGACAAGGCAAGAAAAGACCACGTCCATGCTTATTAATGTCGTATTTAGCAGGGGAAAGTCCAAGCCAAACAGGAGAGTGTGGTGTTCCTTACCTTGTCCCTTTCTCCACGGACAGGGCAGTTACAGAGGCACAGATGGTCTTAGAGTTCTGACAAGAGAAGGCAGCAGAGTGAACAGAACCAAACTCAGAAAAAAAAGAAACCGGCTGGAAGGAGCAGCAACAGCAGCCATGCTGATGACAAGATGCAGCAACTCTCTCTGCCAAACAGATGGCAGAGGAAGCCTTCCGAAAAAGACAGGGATGAGAACTTCATGAGCAAGGAAAACTTCATGAGCAATGCGTGGAGGCTCACTTCCCTCCCATTCGTTTTTGTTGAACTCCAATTTGTTTCCTTGTATCTTTTTTGTAAGAGGGCTTAATAACTGATAACAGGAGGCAGCACTGACAAGTAAAATTTCAAATTCCGTATAGCATAATACTAAAGAAGTGATCATCTTTAAGTAGTAAATTAATACCATGGAAAATATAAATTAAAATGGAAAATGTGGGCGGCGCCTGTGGCTCATCAAGTACAGCGGAGGCCCCATATACCTAAGGTGGCGGGTTCAAACCCGGCCTCAGCCGAACTGCAAAACAGAAAAATAGCCGGGTGTTGTGGCGGGCGCCTGTAGTCCCAGCTACTCAGGAGGCTGAGGCAAGAGAATCACCTAAGCCCAGGAGTTGGAGGTTGCTGTGAGCTGTGTGATGCCACGGCACTCTACCGAGGGCGATAAGGTGAGACTCGGTCTCTACAAAAAAATAAAAAATAAAATGGAAAATGAAAGACATAGAACAAAAGACCAAGCCATGTAAATAAGCCTGACAGCTGTAAACTCAAATTTAACTTAATTTCCTGGAAGCCAAGGAAAGTCAGAGACCAGGCTAGTGACGTAATTTTCGTATTTCAAAAGGTAAAAAGCCAGCCACTTCTAAGGGGAAGCAAACATTTTGTCAACCTGTATTATTAAAAATTTCTTATATGGAAGTCAAGGTGAAAGGAATTGAGCAACAGGGTGGATAGTAATACCGCAACCAGGTAACAATTACCGTTTCTGGGCACTCGCCGTGTGCCCGGTATTGTGCTCCACACACTACCTGGATAAAAATCCCACATCTCCACTGTACAGCTGGAAACAGACAGCCAGAAACTCTAAGTAAATCATCAGGACCACGTGTCCAGTTTATGACTGAAGTGAGAGTTCAAACTGGATCTGTCCAGCTCCACTGACAGTGCTCTCAGTCCTAGCCCCAGCCTGCTCTTCAAAAGGCGGGGGCCACTGCACTGGCACCATTAGTGGCAGTGGTTCTGTGAGTGGCTGATAAGTGATGCAGCCTCCGGGAATCCACAGGGCACAACACCCCTTTACGCGGTTTCCACAGCACTTACATAGGTAGACTTTTTCTATAAATGGCATCCCACAGTTATGTCAGCAATAGTTTACAAAGTGAGTGCCACGAAATGTAATCACATGATTCTGGACACTTAGTCTTAGCGCAGGCAGTAGAAAATCCTTCAGACTTCTTTACCGGAGGGACCTTTGCCTTCTCTCTGGTGTAAGGTGCAGCTCCTCCCCCTCCAACCCTCCCTCTGCATCTGTCGGTGTCAATGCTGAGGACCAGGAGATGGAGTCGGACTTCCACTCCATCCTCCATGCAGCAAGCCCTGTGCCTCTTGAGGCCACTGACTTTAGGCCATAGATATTCTGCGCCCCCTTTATTCTCCTACTAAGCCCAGATTTTACATTTTTAAGAGGAATATAATTCCACAAATCCTTCATGATCTCTTTATACCTTATATAATGCGATTTCAGCATTATTTAAGGTGTTTTGAGGGAGCATTAGCAAGTAGAAACTTATTGAGTGGTGGAACCCAATCTAGACTATTCACATTAGTTTTTATGGAAATTTTTTTTCTTCCAATGTTTCCCATAAGGAATACAGACTATATGCATAATGCAGGTTCCTGTATGTCAGCTCTAAGCTACGCCCGACCCCGCTGGCTGTCTGGAAGACAGGTCACCAAAACCAGTGAAGGCCTTGAGGTCAATATGGAGTTGAACCTGATCAGGTCAACACAAGGGATTGAGCTAGAAGAGAACAGAAGGGCTGCAAGTACTTAGTGACAGTTATACGAAATCAAAGCCAAATTGCATGAGAGTTGTGTTCTTTTATTCTCTGCCATTTAGGACTAGCACAGGCATTTATAATTCTGCATCAAATTATCTATTAAATGGTGTGACAGACTGTTTCCCTGTGGTCATGTTTTTAGTTCATCTTCATCTCTCCCTTGTTAACATGTTAAACCTATGTGATTTTGATATCTGTCTGATTTAATGCTGGATTTGAAAAAGGTAAAAGCTATGTCATGATAATACGGTCTGCACATTTCAGTGTTTATGGGTGCAACACAAGTTGATTAGGGATCATAGAAAGAAGATATAATGGGACTCATAGAGCCAAATTAGGAGGGAAGTTCATTCCTCTATCTCTTCTAACAGGTGGCAAATTTTTCAAGAACTGTAAGCTACAATGCCGATTGAGGAATTAGAAAGCAAACTTGGGAAGGGACTATGTAGAGAACTGGGAGCCTTATTCTAGACATATACCCCGTAATTAAGGCTGGAGACATCAATATACTGGCTCTCATGATATAACAGGCAACAGTGACATGTCTTGATTCTCTTATTGAGACTAGTCTGTTTTCTCTAAGCTATGCCAAGACTTCTAGGTGCCTTAGATATTCAACTTGGGGTCCTATTGAAGAATGATTCTTCACTGAAGGCTGAAAGAAATGGATGGTTTAGGGCGGTGCCTGTGGCTTAAAGGAGTAGGGTGCCGGCCCCATATGCTGGAGGTGGCAGGTTCAAACCCAGCCCCGGCCAAAAACTGCAAAAAAAAAAAAAAAAAAGAAAGAAAGAAAAGAAATGGATGGTTTAGGCAAAATCTTTCTCCTGGTCTTAGGAATGTCTTGAAATGTAGGTTAACTACACATGCTCTCGTGTCCTTCCTGAATAAGTATTAATAGTACTTCCTTTTCTTTCTTTCTTTCTTTCTTTTTTTTTTTTTTTTTTGTTCGTTTTTGTGACAGAGTCTCTCTATGTTGCCCACGCTAGAGTGCCATGCTGTCAGCCTAGCACACAACAACCTCAAACTCCAGGGCCAAAGTGATCCTCCTGACAGCCTCTCAAAGTGTTAGAATTATAGCATTAGCCACCGCACTTAACTCCTTTTCATTTTCAAACTTATCCCAGATTGGATAATACAATCACCCTATTAATTTGTCACCCTAATAGATACCAGAAGTTTGTTTCTGAAAATATTTAACACAGTTTTGCTTTATGAAAGCTCTCTGAAGAATAGATAACTCTACTGCAGCCTATTTGAGTTCTTTTAATTTGGTTTATGTTTTTTTTGATTTTTGTTTTGAGGGGATTTTGTTTGTTTGTTTTTGTTTTTGAGATGAAGTCTCACTCTGTTTCCCTGGGTAGAGTACTGTGGCACCCTCAGAACTCACAGCAGCCTCAAACTCTTGTGCTTGAGCAATCCTCTTGCCTCAGCCTCCAGAGTAGCTGAGATTACAGGCATGGGCAGGTATGCTCAGCTAGTTTTTTTCTATTTTTAGTAGAGACGGGGCCTCGCTCTTGCTCAGACTCGTCTCCAATTCCTGAGCTCAAGTAATCCACCTGCTTTAGTTTGTTTTTTAAAGTGTGAAACTTTCCAGGTGTCTTTGTTTTTTGTTTGTTTGTTTGTTTGTTTGTTTGTAGTTTTTGGCTGGGGCTGGGTTTGAACCCACCACCTCCAATATATGGGGCCAGCGTCCTACTCCTTTGAGCCACAGGCGTTGCCCCAGGTGTCTTTGATTACTCATCCTAACTATCCCAGAATATTTCCTAATTCATAGAAATCAAATTGTTTATTGTTTGAACTTTTCATCCGAAAGTTTAACGACCTGTAAATAAAGCCATAGATAATTTAGTCATTTTTCTAAAAGATACACAAACTATTAACACAAGGTAGAGAAGACATCATTAAGCTTACCTGCCCGTATCCCCTCTTTTGTGGCAGACCCTTCCTTCCTAATCCCACTATAAAAGCAGCCATTTTATAAAATTAGGCCCTGCCCACTTGCCACATTGATTGGTCCAGAGGCAGATGCTTGACACAGTCTGGACCAATCAGAGTGAGCCAGAGTCCTGCCCAGAAATTTATTAAGTCTCAAAGAGAGTCCGTGATTCTCTGAGTTGCTAAACTCTTTAGAATTGTTAGTTAATGGTTGTTTTCTGACCTCACAGAGAAAGAAAGAGAGGGAAGGGAGAGGAAATAAGAGGTAAAGAGTAATGAATAAAGCCAAGTGCAGCCTCCCTATTCTTCTTGTCACTTGGTTCTTTGGATCTGCCACAAAAACACCCTGATTCCTGCCAACAAATTCCCTTTTCTCCTTAGGTAGAATGATATTACTTTCTGTCACCTTTGATCCAGGAGACCTAACTAAGAAAGGAGGTTAATGTATGTGTCCCATTTAAGAAGAATATTATGACAGGAAGTTCACCTAAAAACTACACAGATAAAAGCCTTTACTTTTAAGCTGAGATGCCCTTGAGCAATCTGCTGCAATTTCTTTACTTGCCATTCAGTAATCTAAAGGCGATTTTTTAATCTTCCCTCTTCACATCCCACGTATCCCTAGAGTCTTTCAACCACCCTTATCTTTTCAACTGTTTCCATTAAGAGAAATAGCAAATACTTTTAAAGAAAATGGCCTTTGGCTTCATAATCCCGCTGATTAAAAATCTCTCTCTTTTTTTCCTATGTAGGTCATTTCCAGAGTTTTCTTTTAAAGCATAAAGGCCTGACTTTGAAAGACACTCCTAACTCCATGCAAAAGATCTTTGCTAAGGGCTGAATTGTGTCCCCAACCCCAACCCAAATTCCTATGTTTAAGTCCTAACCTCCAAGTACCTCAGAATGTAACCATATTTAGAGATAAGGTCTTTGAAGTAATAATTGAGTTAAAACGATGTCGGTGGAGTGGGCCTGATCCAATATGACTTCTCATTGTAAGAAGAGCATATTAGGACACAGACAGGTATGGAGTGAGGGTGTTATGAGGATACAGGGAGAAGGTGGGCATCTAGAAACCAAAGAGAGAGGCCTGGAAGAAACAAGCAAAATGCCAAAAATTTGATCTCAAACTTCTAGTCTTCAGAATTAAGAAAAAAATAAGTTGTTGTTTAAGCCTGTGGTCCCTAAGCCCTGGGACACCAACTGGTACCAGTCAGTGGCCTGTTAGAAACCAGGTTATACAGAAAGAGGTGAGCAGCTGGCAAGCAAGTGAATCTTCGCCTGTATTTACACCCACTCCCCCGGCTCACATCGCTTTCTGCTGTCTGAGCTCCACCTCCAGTCAGATCAGGTAGACATTAGATTCTCATGGGAGCACGAACCCTATTGTAAACAGCACATGCAAGGGGTCTAGGTCACGTGCTCCTTAAGAGAACATAATGCCTGATGATCAGAGGTCAATGTAATACACTTGAATCATCCCCCAACTAACTTCTCCCCAATCCCAGTCAGTGGAAAAATTGTCCTCCGTGAAACTGGTCCATGTGGCCAAATATGTGGGGGACTACTGGTTTAAGCCACCCATTCCATGGCCTTTTGTTTTAGCACCCCTCCCAAACTAATACCATCTGTATTTGTCAGGGTTCTCCAGAAAAAACAGAAACAGCAGGATGATTTGGAGTCAGTAAATTTGAGACACAGGAAGAGTTGATGTTTCATTTCAAATCCAAAGGCAGGGTAGAGGGGACGGGGGCAGGGAAATGATTTCCCAGCTTTAAGACAGTCAGGCAGGAGATGTCAGAGGGAGAGTTAGCCTGAGGCCCACCCACATTAAACAGGGCAGTCTTCTATACCAGACAATGTCATCCAGAAACACCTTCACAGACACACCAGAATAATGTTTGACCAACTGTCTACCTCCCTCATGGCCTAGTTAAGTTGACATATAAAGTCAACCATCACATCATTTTACAAAACGAGAGTTACAAAGTAGCCACCTACTGTCCCAAATTATTGAAACCAAGTCACTCACCAATGCTATCTACATGTGTATTACATGCCATGTAGAAATAGAGTCACCTTGTACCAGAATAACCCATAGATTAAGCCACAAACCACACAAAATTACATACAGAGGGCACTGTCCTGCCTGCTGGTAAACTGTAATTTAGGATTCTGATTTCATCAGGATGCACCAAAGGTAACAAACCTGTGGGGAGAGTTCTCACAAAAGGCAGTGCTTGGAGGAGCTTTGCCTCCTAAGGCCCTGCTCACTCTCTTTCCTCTACTCTAGTGTATTTGACAAGGAATGAAAACAGATTTCACAGCAAAGTCCTCATTCAGCAACTTTGGTATACGCCTCACTGCCAAACAGGGCAATCGGCAAAGCCGTTATCCGTTCCACTGGCCTCCAGGGTTTGTCAGCACTGTCAGCCTCACTTATTCCACTTATTTTGGGCATCCGGCTCCCTCCAGAGTTGGCACGTACTAGGATAATGGCTAATTACCAACTGCAGCATATGAAACGAGACTAACTGGGTGCAGTATGTGGGCCTGGATAAAGGAAGCCTTGGGTGGAAACTATGTGAATTGTCAAAAAATGATTAGACTGGTGCTTTTTAAGCTAAAAGTGTCTGAGACTTCATCAAAATGGGAAAAGAGAGAAACCAGCAAAAAAGTTGCTCACTACCTTCTGCCTACGAGGCATCTGAATATCTTCTATCCCCACACATCTAACTACTTCCTTCACCCTCCAAGAACCTACACTTTGAGACTTCCTTAGGAAATGGGAAAATCATAGATTGTTACAAATGTCCATTTTCAGATTCAACACAAGTATATTCTAATACTGAGATATCCAGGTAAATGAAAGATCATTAAAAACAATGGCCTGGCAAATGTAGCCAAGGATTGAGGTATACAGAACCCTCTGAGAAAAAGAGAAGAGATGGTTGAAAAGTCCATTTTTTTTTTCATCCAAAGATCCTCAAAGAAATGGGATAGTTTGCACAAAACGGTCCTTTGGCCTGTGAATGTCTTAGTATGTAGGTGGCCAATACATCCATGTCTGCTTGGGACAGCTCTTTTTTACTCACATTCTCCTTTTGTAATTATTCATAAGGCCTCACTTCACTCTCGTCACTCTCAAAAATGTACCAATTTAGAGGATAAAATATATGGTGGCTCTGCGATTTGTCATCCTTCAGTGGAACTCTTGTGGAAAAAACGCTCTCAAGCAAAAGACTGACCCTCCTGCTGCGAACTGGAGGCTCACTTCAGACCAGGACACCCTCCATGGCTACACTTCCCAGCATTTCATGGGCCAGATTTAGCTTTACAGTTATAGCAAGACAGTGGCAAGAGATACACGGTGATGGCTTAGTTTCAGACATGGATAGTTGTGGAACCCTGAAACAAAGTGTGCCATGCAGCTCCACCCCTCTGCCTCCCCATGGCCCTTGCTAGCCATGTGCTTCTCTCTCTCTCTCCTGAGCATGCTCCCTTTCACACCACCTGAGTCATCCCCTCTGTACATCTGCATCTCTCTGAACCATCACCCCTCAGCCACATTCCCAGTTCCAGCCCCAGCGCCATATGCCCACAGGACATCCTTGCCTGATTATCTCAACAGAGCCTTAATTTTCAAGTTGCCTACAGCTAAACTAACTCTCACCTGCCATGCACTTTTTCTCTCTGGATTGCTGTTTCTTTTACATGGTATTAATATTTTTTCCTTTTGTCCTCCTTCAAGTTATCTATAATTTTTCCTCTTCTTTTACCTATGCCCCAGTCCCCTATAGCTTCTCTTTATTGAGGCCTCTCACACGGGTATCCTTTTCTCTCTCTTCAAGGTCAGCACGCTGGCCTAGAGCTCTACTTTCTCAGTTTATGGGCACCACACCATCCACTGTCTGTGCCTGTGCCCTCTTCCCATTCCCTAACCTGTTGTACTGAAGATTTGCTTGACTCTGACACCAAGCAGCTCAAAAAGCTTGCCCGTGAATCCCATTTGTCCACAACTCAACATTCAGGGGTCTTGCTTGGAATGCCAAAACCCATAACTCACTGGCCCCAGCTCCTTTCTGTGGGGAATTCTCACACTCCCATCCTGAATAAAGAAGTGCTGTGATTTGTGATAAGCAAGCTGCAGCTTACACGTCACTGTCACAGCCAAGATCTAATAACAATCTTATTATTAGAACAATCAGAGCCTTAAACCCAGGCCTCCCAAGGCCCTTTGTTCTCAGCACAGCCCCCATCAACGATGTGAGGAAAATAGATTCTCTTTCACAAGTTACTTGGCTTTAATGTGATAGTCTGTTTACAACTCATGACTGAGAAGGAAAAATAATCACTAATGCTTCTTTGCTCCATGTTTCTCTAGTTTTTCCACCCTCAAAGCACATGTAAAAAAGACCCAAAAACCTAGAACATCTTGTTGTCCAAAACACAACACATGTACATAGTATGCACACTTGAAATGAAGCATGTTTATGCATAAGTAATTAACTCCTATTTTTAGAGCAGTTTTAGATTTACAGAAAACATAGAAAGATGACAGAGAACTCCCATCCCCCCCCAGTTTCCTCTATGATTAGCATTTTACATCATCATGGCACACGTGCTACTGTGAAAGAAACAATATTGGTCAATTACTGCCAAAGGAAGCCCATTCTTTACTCAGATGCCCTGTACTTTTTCTGTTCCAGGACCTCATCCAGAATACCACTTTGAGTCATGTATCCTTAGGCTCCTCTTGGCTACAACAGTGTCTCAAACTCCTCTTGTTTTCTTATGACCTTAACAGTGTTGAGGGTCCTGACCTAGTATTTTGTAGAATGTCAATCCACTGGAATTTGTTAGATTTTTTTTTTTTAATTTTCTTATGAGTAGACTTGAGTTACAGGCTTGGGGGAGGTAAAGTACCATTTTTTTCCAACATTCTTGCTATTAGCATGACTTATCACTCTTGACCTTGATTACCTCCCCCAGTATTACTTCTTGTTTGTCAAATCTCTACACTGTAAAATTCCTCTTTATGCCCTATTCCCATACTGTTCCCTTTGAAAGGAAGTCACCGTGTCCCACCAAGGCATAAGGAATGAGAAGCTATGTTACGCATCCTGGACAACAAAGACTCTACATGAATTATTTTGAATTCTTCTCTATGGGCGATGTGTCTCTGTTTCTCCATGTATTTAATTATTTAGTCATTTGTATTTGTCAGTATGGGCTCATGCATATTTACTTTAAACTTTGGGTTATCATCCAATACTACTTTAGTTATTTTCTTGTTCACATTATCCCAGCCCTGGCCACTGGGGAGTTCCTTTCATTGGCTGCTGAGTTCCTTTATCACACCCTCAACATTGTGGGGTTTTTTTCCTTCTGCTTTTTTTTTTTATCACTGCCTTAACTTCCTAGGACTATAAGATGATTCGTGCTCATCCTGATATTATCCTACCAATCCTAGGATAAGCCATTCATCCAAAGAACCCTAGTTCCTTACATTGGAGGACTTTAGAAATCAAGATTCAGGCACTAGGTATATATCAACTAAATTTGGATTTATCCAAAGCCAACTACATTTTTAAAGAACCATTGAATATAAGCTTATTTCTCACAGGGAAGTGATAATAAATAGGTCAACAAATTTCCCCACTTTATTTACAGACTTGACTCACTTTGGGCCCTTTTTATAAGAATGTTTTAATCTGAGTGGCACCTGTGGCTCAGTGAGTAGAGCATTGGCCCTATATACCGAGGGTGGCAGGTTCAAACCTGGCCCTGACCAAACTGCAACAAAAAATACCCGGGCATTGTGGCCGGCACCTGAAGTTCCAGCTACTCAGGAGGCTGAGGCAAGAGAACCGCCTAAGCCTAGGAGTTGGAGGTTGCTGTGAGCTGTTACGCCACAGCACTCTACCAAGGGTGACAAAGTGAGACTCTATGTCTAAGAACAAAAGAAAGAATGTTTTAATCCCAGCTTCCACTGATTGGATAACTTTGATGATGTAGATAAAATTTAAACAATTGTAATAATGATAACAATTATAGCTATGAGGAAGATATTAAGTACTATACACACATTACCCTGTTACATCCTAACAGCGTTTTAGAGACATAGGCATTATTATTGTCCCATTTTGTAGATGATGAAGGTGGTATCTATCTTGAGAACTAAATAAGAAAACACTCGGAAAACCCCTAAATAAGAAAACACTTGGAAATACCCTTACACAGAGCATAAAAGGTGCTCAATAAATCATTATTTTCTCACTCCCTCACCTCTAGAGGAAAAAGAAAATGGTCAAACTTCAGCAACACATTAGCTGTAAAAATTCAGCTCATGGTCTGTGAGGGTTATATTAGCTCATTTGTTTTCTTTGTTGCTATATAAATGTGATCTGATTCACAAAAGCCAAAAATCCACCTGCTTCATGAAAGATCTCAAATGAAATGAAGACATATTTATCTTAATAGTCGAGTCTGTTTACTGAGTTGTTCCTTATATAACCCAAGTTCTCAGACACCAACAAAACTCATATAACCCTTAAAAATCTTGTTGGCGATACTTAAGTAGTCTAAGGCACTCTGACTAAACTTTAACCAATTGGATTAAGATGGAGAAAACATCAAATAAGTACAATAGCTTTGAAAGCTACTGAAATAGTATAAAGTTACCAAAATACCTATATAATATGAATAAAAGGAATGAAGCTTTTCCTCTCCAAGGGAGTAACTAAACTATTGTTATAAATCTGGAAAAAGAGGTTGAACCACATGCAAATTTGTCAGCTTTTATAGAATAGATTGAATATCCTGAGAAGTAAAAAGCTTATGTTTATGTTCCACTGTTTCTTTCAATAATTCCTTCCTTTTAGTATTTTGGAAAGTTGAAAATTGAAAGTTGGAGGAAAAACCAAGAACGTAAGCCTTCTAAGGAGCAGAGATGGCATCAGAATTTCAATCTACTCTGAAAACACTTTCTAGCCTGTCTCCTGCCTTCACTCCAGTGAGAGGCTTTGCTCTAGTGATATGTTCCACTTGAAGAGCACTTGCCTTCCTTTCTGATACTCTGGATCATCAGATTACATCAGCCCCATGTGTCTGAAAAGTCACCCTCACGGACAGTTTACTCTCATAATTAGAACTCCCTAGATATTACTTCTTGAACCAATCTGTAATACCAAGCATTACAACAGATGTACATCAACTCTCCCCAGTTGAATCATAAGCTCCCACAGGCCTGTTGCTATCTTTCATGTTCTTACCTGCTAATCCTAGCCCAGATAGTCTTAATAAATATTTCTGAGCTCTTTTCATTGATTGATTATGCCTGGGAGCAGCTATATCCTTTGTCTTTGGGGGGAAAAAATCAGAATAAGCCTGCTTCCCACTCCCAGCCCTGGGCTGATAGGGGGATGACAAGTAACTGCCCTTAGCAAAGGTTTTCTCCAGCCCAGCATTTTGGAAGCTCCAGAGCTCTGAGAATATTCCTTTGATCAGATTCCTTTACAAGGGGATAATGGAGCTTAAAACATTTTTTTTAACAAAAGATCATAAAAAGTGAGTTTAAAAGCAAATGGGCCAAGGATTTTCCCTAGGAAGTCTTTCAATTTCACACATAGCAAATTCCTATGGTACAGACCTATTAGAAATGCTTTTTTTAGTCCCTTTATGCATATTTATTATGCTCCTCTAAGACTCTGTTATCGCTTAATTTGACACCAAGCCTCCAAAGCCACATCTTCTTTTCTTCCTGAACTATTAAAAAGGGGCAAAATATTTTAATCATGAAGTCCTGTATAATTTAGAGATTATCTTCTGTCTGCGTGAGTTACAGCAATAATCAAAGGGAGACTTGGGATTTGTGAAACTAAGGTCTTAATTTTTTGACAGGTGTTCTACTTGGTATGGAATTAACCTCTTGTTACATCTTATACATACATAAGAGCAAACCATTAAATGTATCCTTGGTACATACAGATAACAAAGAGGCAGAATGCACTAGGTGAGAACTACCCTGCCTCAGTCTTAAAGTAGGCTTGATTATTCATTAATGAGAGGAAGGTAAATTACAGCAATATTCTATCAGCTAAACAGTTTCAGTCTGATTAATCAGCCCTCCCATTAGTCCTCGAGAGGCCAAGAGTCTCGATCTAGTTTTTAGATTCATTGCAGCTGACTGGGAGGTTGGGAATGGCTATCAGGCCCTATAAAACTTTTCAGTACTCAACCAGTTTGGTCAGTACAATGATGGCAACTAGAGTCAGACAGAACTGAACTTCCCACTAGTTGTGTGTCTTCTGGAAAGCTATGTAACTGCCCAAAGTTTCATTCTCCTTGTTTATATGACAGAGACTGTAATCACATCTGCCTATACAGTACTGTAAATGAGGTAATAGGTGGACATAGTACCCAGCAAATAGCAAGGGCTCAAATAAAGACATTTCTTCTCTGGGCACCTCAATAGTATCTTATCACCCTCTCGTGTTTTTTTTTTTTTTTTTTTTTTTTGAGACAGAGCCACAAGCTGTCACCCTGGATAGAGTGCTGTGGCATCACAGCTCACAGCAACCTCCAATTCCTGGGCTCAAGCGAGTCTCTTGCCTCCGCCTCCCAAGTAGCTGGGACCACGGGCGCCCGCCACAACGCCCGGCCATTTTTTGGTTGC
>CAUYRH010025676.1:0-101017 GCA_963574655.1 Perodicticus potto
CTCTGCCTCCCAAGTTGCTGGGACTACAGGCACCCGCTACCACGCCCGGCCATTTTTTGGTTGCAGCCGTCATTGTTGTTTGGCGGGCCCAGGCTGGATTCAAACCCGCCAGCTCAGGTGTACGTGGCTGGCGCCTTAGCCAGTTGAGCCACAGGCGCCTAGCCCATGGTTCCTTTGGAAAAGAAAAGTTTGGACTTCAAAGATCTTTTGTTTTCAAATGTGACAGTATGAAATTTGCATGACACTTCTTAACTATTGCAAAATTTGCATATTTGCATACAAAATTATTGATTACTCATGTATACTCAATTTGTAAACAGGAATTATTTCATTTGCTATGAAGGCATAATGATGTTCTTTACAAAAGTAAATTATCTATTAAACTAAAGAAGATACGTATTAATCTCCTGATATGCCATGTCTTCTTCTTAAATCATGATAACTCTTGAAGATTTGGTTTAAAAATAAAAGGAAACATCTGTATTGAAGTTTTGAAACCAGAATTGTATTGGAACAGCTGTCAGGCATGGGAATATTTGTGGTAAAAATCAGTCTGTATCAAGTTAATTTTGACAAATATTTCAGTGAAAAAAATTACTCGATTTTATATGAGAGTATCTCTTATTAAGCAAATCTAGATTTACCTTTGGAGATGGTCCATCAAAACAGCCATTGTGGGTTGAAGTATTTTGTTATAAATTCCCATAGAAACATTTCATTCGTGTTTAATCTTAGTGCCCTTGCTGTAATTATAACTGACCTCTTCTTTGTTGTCCAGAAAACAGGAGAGCAATGTGGACATTAATCTGATCCATCCAACTCATGTATTTTTGTGTTTGAATAATTCTTCTTAAGTGTAACACATTTTTTGAGGTCTTATATTTGTTGACCAGTTTATCCGGAAGGTAGCATCTAGAGTCCATACTCCCATCAGGTAGTGATTGTAGTTGAGTGAAGCCCGAAGAGGCATCTGGCATATAATTGCTTCAATGTGGCTATTCAAAAATTATGATGGCCTATGAGTATAAATGTTTCCAAAATTACCATGTTGTTTTGTAGTAGATAAGGTAGTTGAACTGGACATTAAAAAAAATCTAGTTTCTAGTTCCAGCCCTACCACTGATCCAGCCAAAGTGTTCCTGGTGTTTCTCTTGAAGGTAGATCTGTCTTCATCGGCCAGAGGGGGAGGGAATGAGTGAGCACTAACTAGCAGAGATGAGACGGGGTTCGTGCCATCATTCTTTTTTTTTTTTTTAAGGCCGAGGCTGGGTTCGAACCAGCCACCTCCAGCATATGGGGCCGGTGCCCTACTCCTTTGAGTCACAGGCACCACCCCGTGCCATCATTCTTATCCATCATGCTGAGCCTTAAAATATCATCATTTTGTGTTACCAGAAGTAATACACTTGCATCAGCAGAGATTCTTAACTTCATAGAATGTTTAATCCACAGGGTCCTTTGGTATTTATTTGAAGATAGGGTCTTATGGCCAACATTTTGAAAATATGTGCCCCAAGAAACAAAATGTCTTGATGACTTCTTTATTTTATGTGCCCAGGGTAGTCCTCTTAAGCCTTTCATTACTAAATATTATATTATATTATTAAATATTATATTTAGTCTAGCAGTAGTTACTAAATCTGATTAAAGCTTTTTTGCCCTTATATATTTAGAAGATCTTATTTTTTTTATTTAGCAGTTGAAAAATTCTTCTTTACCCAGCCAATCTTTCCTTCAAACCAAAATATGTTGGAAGATCAGGAAGAAAGCAAAAATGTGTTTTAAATGTACAAAATATGAATTATAATGTCTTTGGATGCCATCTCTTATATTTCCAGGTGAAGAAATCATTCTCCTTTTATATGATCTGATGTCTATAGTTCTCCCAACCTAGGATGTTTAGTTTCTCTGCCTAGGGAGACACTAACAAGATATAAAAAGGCGGGGTGGGGGGGAGAAAGAATGACAGCAGTGACAGGGAGGAACTAGGACTAGAATATTTGTGTCCTCTCCCTGAAGTTCATATACTGCACTCCTAACCCCCAACATGATAGGATTAAGGGTTGGGATCTTTGAGAGATGACTGAGTCATGAGGGCTCTCCTGACTGGCCTCAGTTCCTTTTTTTTTTGAAACAGAGTCTCACTATGTCATCTTCAGTAGAGTGCTGTGGCATCACAGCTCACAGCAACCTCAAACTCTTGGGCTTAAGCGATTTTCTTGCTTCAGCTTCCCAAGCAGCTGGGATGACACGCGCCTGCCACAATGCCTGGCTATTTTTTGGTTGTAGTCGTCATTGTTTTTTGGCAGGCCCAGGCTGGATTTGAACCCGGCAGTTCCAGTGTATGTGGCTGGCGCCCTAGCCGCTGAGCTACAGGCACTGAGTCTGGCTTCAGTTCCTTTATAAAAGAGACACTAGGGAGTTAGCAAGTCCCTTTCTACTTCTCCATGAGGACTCAGTGAGTAAACATCTGTCAAACACAAGAGCACACCCTGCCCAGATGCCAAGTCTGCCATCACCTTGATGTTGGACTTCCCAGCCTCCAGAACTGCAAGAAATAAATTTCTGTTGTTTATAAGCCGCCCAGTTTCGTGTATTTTGTTATGGTAGCCTAAACAGGTGAAGATAAGTGAGAGCTAGGAGAAATAACCCTGAATCAAAAGAGAAGGCAGGTGAATATTAAACAGATACTATGAAAAGTTCTACACAACAAAGAAGGAAGGATTGTAAGGTACAAAACCCCCAAATCTTTACTTGGTTCTAAATAGCAGTCAGTGTATTACATTCCCGAAAAGTTCAATTTCCTAAAGTTTTTGTTCATATTCATTGTTATCTTCAGAAATTTCACAAAATTTGGCCCTACTTTGTGATACAATGACCTCAAATTGGTTGCAAATTAAAACACTACAGTAATCCCTAAATCAAATTGGCCTTGAAGATGTGGGGATGGAAAGTTATGTTGTTTTATTTTAGAAAACTCTAACAAAAGTAGGTTTGAATTTAGCAGGGGAAAGAAGACTGGAAATCCCTAGGTACTTAAACTTCATTTTCTCTTTTGTTTAGAAATTATAACAAGTAATTTTGTATATAATTTTCTTTTTTTTTTTTTTTAGAGACAGAGTCTCACTTTGTTGCCCTCAGTAGAGTGCTGTGGCATCACAGCTCACAGCAACCTCCAGCTCCTGAGCTTAGGCAATTCTCTTGCCTCAGCCTCCCAAGAAGCTGGGACCACAGGCACCCACTACAATGCCTGCTCGGCTATCTTTTTTTTGTTGTTGCAGTTTGGCCGGGGCTGGGTTTGAACCTGCCACCCTCAGTATATGGGACCAGCGCCCTACTCCCTGAGCCACAGATGCTGCCCCTGTGTATAATTTTCTTTTACTTCCCAGGAGAAAGTGTTTTTCGTCCTCTGTATTCTTTTTTTTCTTTCCGAAACATCACAAGGGCCCCGAATTAGATTAACCAGAGAAAATTCTGATTGATTTAAATGAAACCTTTCACCCACTTTTATGTCTCCTTTTCATCTGTCTATAAAAGAAATTTAAATGGAATTGTGATAAAACATTTGATTAAAATTACCTCTCTAGTCAGTTGACTCGTATATGTGTATTGGTATATGTGTATATGTATGTTACATATAAATAGGTTTCAGATATATAGTGAATTAGACAGAGAGGGAGAAAAAGAGAATGGGAAAAAGAAGAAGACTGACTCTACAAACCAGAAAATTATATTGACTTTTAAAATATTTTTCCCATATTTATTTCAGTACCTTAAACATTAAAGCAATTGTTTGCATATTTGAATAAACAATCAATTTTTTTCCTTTAATATCTGAGTTTTATTTTATTGGTTTTATGAATGAAAACAATGTAGAAAGGGGAAAGACCCAGATACTTCCATTTTCATTTACTAAGACAAGGTACTCGGCTGGGTGCGGTGGTTCACGCCTGCAATCTCAGCACTGTGGGAGGCTGAGGTGGGTGGATTGCCTGAGCTCACAGGTTGGAGACCAGTCTGAGCAAGTGTGAGACTCCGTCTCTAAAAAATAGCCAGGCATTGTGGCGGGCCCCTGTAGTCCCAGCCACTCGGGAGGCTGAGGCAAGAGAATCACTTGTGCCCAAGATTTTGAGATTGCTGTGAGCTCAACAAAGTGAGACTCTGTCTCAAAAAAAAAAAAAAATGACAAGATATTAGCACTGATTGCAAGAATTTTAAAGCAACCAAGGTCACTTAAATATAGCCCTCCTATCCTAATTAATTCTCTTTACAAAACTTGGAAAAGAAGGATGCTGACTTAATGGAACAGGCTGCTGTATGCCCATAACCGTATAGCACTGTAAACACTAGAAAAGTTGGTTAGTGTTCTTGATACTGGTACTACAAACAAAAGGCATTTGAACAAAAGCCACATAATTTGGCAATAGTGAGTTGGATCAATATGTGAACAAAATAAGCTCTTAGGAAGTCACTTACATCATGCCAAGCAAACTTCTGATTCTAAGCAATGATAGCAAGTGGTTTTAAACTTCATGTGGTATAACCCAAACTTGGTGTGAACTTTAACCATTTTTATATTTTGGTTGGGTGTCAATGCACATATTTTGAGCTTTGACTGTGAAATAATCCATTGCATTCCTTTTCCCACTTAAATGGAATTTTGAATTGAGTTAGACACATGGCCCTAACGCTAATTTGATACAAATATTGTCCACTATAACACACTGCTTTTATGAGGACTTGGGGAAAATACTTTTCTTTTTTCCTTTTAATTAAGATTAATAAACTGTTGCTCCAGGAGTTTACTGTCAATGGTTGCCCTAATTTGAGTATTTGCCTTAAAACAGAAAGAATGTATTTCTATAGCTAATTTATATTTCCCATACTTACCTGCATAGGTCTCTCACATTTATTCTTATTGATATAAATGCTTTGCTCTGTATTGGGAAGCCAATACTTCCCAGGGTATTTATTTGAGGAAAAAATCAGATTTGTGGGGTGATATTGTAGAACATTCCTGTGGCGATAATGGTAATTTTTTTCAAAAAGCAACACAAGATTCCCCAGCTCTTATCTCTATAAAATAATCAATAGATTACAATGTTTTCATCAATGTATATTTTTGTATATGCACATACATTAGATGTTTTTAATATCCAAGAAGCTTTCTTAGTGGTATTGAATCACCAGATGTGTATGAAAAGAACCATTTATTCATGTGCAAATAATGTACAGTCTGTGAACCAGGGACATGATCATTTAATGTTATTTAATGATGGTGTAAGATAGATGCACACATATATTTGGATATGCATGGATGTATGTGTGTATAGATGTGCCTGTGTATTATACATTTATTTCTGTGTACATGTACTTTTTTCAAAGTCAATAACTATATAGCTTGCCAGACCAGAACTGATTCTAAGACAATTCAAATTAACAAGGACACAGCCTATGTAGAACCAGGTGAGTTATTTTTGTTTTTTAATTAAGGCATTTTTGTTTTTTAATTGCGTCACTTTAGTACAATATAGTGTAAGACCCTGTCTCTTATGTACAGCGAGTGGAATTTTCCACCTTGTCACATGAAGATGTAAATATCATGATGCGGAGGAGACGTAAGAGACACAGTCCTGGCCCCGCCACCTACGAGCAGTGCGACTTAGGCAAATGCCTCTGTGAATCTCTGCTCTCTAGTCTGTCAAATAGGAATTCTAAACCTTATGGTGCCACTTTACTCAGATGTTTTGAGGATCAAATAAGAGAGTGATCTTATTTATGACTATTCAAGGACTCTGGAAGCCCTAGATTGCTACCTCTAGGTGAAGGGTGATATGGTTGTTGACAAGTCAAATGCTCAGTAAGTTATAGAGTCTGTTTAAAAATAAAGGATTCTTATAATTTGTGCAGGCTACTCAGAACAAATGCCTGTTTACCGAAATGTCTTGCACATAATCAAGAAATAATCTGTTATAAGAAGGTCTGTAGCTATTGTAAAGGATGTTATGATTAATTTAGTGTGGACCTGCCTATGTTACATTAACCTCATCATACCTGATGCCAGGCCTCATCCAGCAGGGGCACCGGTAAGTTTCATATGTCAGTCATCTGTATAGTCAGCCATGAGGTCCTCCCCCATGTGTAAGCCATCAGCTGCAAACCTGTACGGCTTGTGACTCCTTCTATGTGTCACGTGGACTAGTAAATCTTAATTCCGTTTTTGAAATAATGTATCCAAGGCCCATTATTTAGTTTGGATGTGGATACTTCCTTAATGAAGACCGTATTACTGTGAAAATGATAAATTATGATTTGGTGGTATTCTGAAAAAGGTTTCCTCTAATTGACAGTTGTAAATTGATGACATCCATTAGAAAATGAGAAACAGCATTCTAATATTTTTAGCTACCAATTATTTGGCACTCAGTATATGCCAGGTGTTTTGCATGCTTTATCTTATTTAATCATTCGCCCATTTTGATGCAGTGAATACTTTTATTAACTACCAATGAGTATTAACAGATGAGAAGCTGCATTTCTGAAAAAGCTGTTCAGAGTTGCATGGATAATAAATGGAACACCATAGTGCTAGGCTTATCTGGCTTCAAAAGGCTTGCCCTTCACCATTGCACCTAGGAATTGAGCTCTATGGACACAAGAAACCTGTACAAATTCCCTTTCTTCGCTACTGTGTGAAAAGCCATCATAGAGATCCGATTCTTAGACACTGCAGTGCAGCCAGAAGTCTTGGAATGAGATACTAGAAGACCTGGCTCCGAGTCAGCCTCCTCGCAAAGCAGAGACATCTTGCAAATGTCACTTGATCTCTCTGAGCTGCCATCAGTTTTCTCATCCATAAAGGCAAGATGATAAACCCTTTCTCAGGAACTACTGAAGGCTGAATGAAGAAATAGATTATAATAATTGGACCTCACATCTCTTTGTAATCTGTAAGTTCTACTTACTCCCTGGTGAGGAGGAAACTGGTATTTATTGAACATCTAATACATACCAAGTGCTTTTACTGAACACTAATTAATATTTACTACGAACTCAGAAATTAGATATTATTACTCCATTTTTGTAGTGAGTAAACACATGTTTTGAATAGCTCATCGTCCCAGGACTGCAAATAATAAGAGAGGAAGTCAGCAGTCCCACTTGACTCTCCGTGCTTCTCTTCTGTAGGCTGGAGCCAAGTACAGGCAGAGTTCCAGTCTGTTCCTTACACGTATCAACTTGAAATGGTCATTGCATGTGCCTGTTTGCATCCTCTACTTCCCCCCCCCCCCCCATATCTTCCACTGGCTGTTCCTTCTTGTTATTCTTCTTACCTTTTCTTTGGTACAGAATCTGAGAGATGAGGTCCTACTGCTCCGAATTACCAGTCAGTCGCATTACCTATTTTGTTTTCTTTGTAGCACTTGTCTCTGTCAGGAATCACGGATATGTTTATCTAGGCATTGATCAACTCCTCCCACAGAACGTAAGTTCCCTGAGACCGGGGCCTTGTCTGTCTTGTTTGGTCCTTCATCCCGGCACTTAAAGTGGAGCCTGGCAGGGCAGGTGCATGATCAGCAACTGTTGAATGAATGAATGAACGATGTCCAGCTGTCTCTCAAAATCCACTTTCTGCATTCTGCAGTGAATTAAAATATTTCACATCTAACCTTCAGTCTCCTGAATGACTACTGGTGAATTTCCTGAATGTCACCTAATTTCTTTCAAAGACACCTGGGTGCTAGGAAGCCAGCGTTATGAGTGCGTGATCTGCACCTGTGCACCTTGCCTGACAGCCAAGGCACTCTGACATGGGGTCTCTTTTGGCATCATGAACAGTAGTTCCTTGCCATGATAAAGTTAAGCAAACACGACATGAAACACCTGAAAACTTATGAAGTTTTAAAGACTTTTAGAAATGCAAATGCAGTATAATGCTGTATCTTGAGGACACAGTTTGCAGCCAATCTTTAAAGTATAATTTTAAATGGAAAATAATTGGCAAAAATGGGCCGTGTGCCTTGGCATCCAGTATAAGCTAATTTTTGCGGTAGGCCAACTCAAATTCTACTTTGTTATTGAAAACTCATTAAGTAAAGAATTGATTTGAGCTGTACTTGCTTGAGTACTTTATCATAGCCAGAATCCTAATTATGAACACTTTATAGTTGATGCTTCAAGAAATAAGGTGGCCATGGATGAACTGTCAGGCTTTTAGTTGAAAATGTAGAATCATCAATTAAGATGTAAATATCATTTGGGTTTTAAACATAAATTTAATCTGGATATCAGCTATAAGAAAAGATCGTACTATAATTTACCGAAGAGGTTTTTTCCTAACTTAATCACAGGCATAAATCTAATCGTTGAAAGAAGAGTCATGAATCCCTTGGGGCAGTGGGGTCTCTGTGCTGTGTTTCTCTTAAACAATACCCAGATCATTTATGTAATTGTGCTTCAGTATTGATAATATGTCTTGATAACTAGGTGTAATCTGCATTAATTTTTATAAAGTTTCTCTGATTCCTTGCTGTACAATTCTTTTTTTTCTGTTTGGTAATTACATTTCGTGAATGACAAGTCTTTGTTCACATAGAGTGGTAATGCAGTTTACAAACTTCTTTTTCAGTGCCCACGTGTTGCTTAAAAACTTGTCATTTCTACCCAAAGTCATGCCTTTAAAAAACAACTTGAATTCTAAAGCCATGTTAGAAAATTTTTTATTCTCAAGTCCTTTCTTTAACTGATGTCTAGGGATAATCATGTCTTATTAAACAATGACTGGCAGTAACTGCATTTTCTGGATGATTGAGATAATCCAAGGAAGTTACTATTCCAGGAAACCCTTTGTGGCTTGAGCCATGTTAAAGAAGTATCTTTTATCTATGAGTCTATAATGTGCTTGCATTTATCATAGCAGTTACCATTTTTTTTAAACAAGATGGAATGTCCTTTTTCATTAATAGATAGTTTCTCAATAGCAGATGATCCAAATGCCATGTCAGTTTTATAAACTCAAATTCTGGCAGTTATTGACATATGATACGTATTAAACAAATAATTGCTGACCTTGAATACTTTGTTCTTTTCAGTTATATTCTCAGATGTTTGAGGTTTTTCAATGATTTCCTCCCCCACTAAACCGCCCCAGTCTATTATAAGAGGGTTAGTGGCTCCACTGCTTTGGCTAGCTTTTTCTGTGTAATCTTTTCTCACCTCATACTCACTTTCAGAGCTCTTCTCATCTTTGCTGTTTCTAATCTGCTTTGATGCAACACACCAAATAACTAAGCACATTAAAACAATAAGCTAAATTTTACGGACTATTAACCTCCGAACAACTCCCGAACAAAGCTCTATGCTTAGCATTGTGTTAGGCATTGTAGTGTTACAAAGCAAATATGAAGGACAGTTCCTCCTGATTTATTTGGGGATAAAATATATAAAAAGATAACACAACTGAAGAATAAGATAATATGTTAGTGAATTACACAGGTCAGATAAGGGAATTAGGAAATCAAGGACGGCTTAAATTATCATGGCAAACTATATGATTAGATCTAAACCTTGAAAGTTAAGGAAAAAAACAGATCGAGTGATTGAAAAAATTTAAGTTATTTGGAGAAAAAATCTAATGTAGTCAAATATTAAATTTTTCTCATTTGGGGCCTGCAAGTATGTTATTTTGGGTCATTTAAGGAACTCCATTTACCTTTGATTATTAATTTTCTATTTCAGCATTTTTTGAAGTTTGTAGATTGTGTCATCATCTTAGAATTGGATAGAATGTAAATGCTAAAGCAAGCGTTTGGAAAGCATAGTATTTCACACCATCACTCTTGTATATTACAACTGTTTGTGCCATGACTCAGCAGCAGGTGAAGCATGTGTTAAAATGCCCTAGAAATGGTCAAAATCCTCCTCTGCTGTCATGAAACAGTTGTATTATTTGATCATTTGTTTATAAAATAAGGAAAATTTCACAAAAAAATCAATCTCAAGAGCATAACTAAAACAATGATGAAACATCGTACTATATGTTTGTAAGTGTTAATTAGTGCAATTAATTAATAAAAGGAGGACTTCATTCAGCTTTATGAGTTCATCCCGTTGTCTCTTATGTACTTTTTTTCCTTTTTGAAAACATATCTATCTGTCATTACTATGCACTCCTTAAACAACCAAAACTCTGGTCATGATCTCAGAAATGAATTCATTGAGACTGAAGATTGCTCTGAGTAACTGAAAAAAGGAGAACAGATTTCTGGGTGCTTTAAATTTTTCATAATTCTGATACCACAGTGCTCAGTATTAGTAACGGAATAGGAACTTTTCCAGCCAGAGTCTACTATTGATGCTGTCTTTCTTAGAGGGTGTCATGATTTGGGAAGAACCTTAGGAAGGCTCTATAAATCCATCAGAAAATTCACCTGTCTCTGATGGGTGGCAGCACATATGTGGTGGAAAACCACCGAGACATCTGATAACATGTCCCAGAGTGCTGGGATTAATTCTTTTCCTCCTTAGCTTCTTTAAATTCATATTGCAGCAAAAGCATCTATTACTTCAAAATTCAGTTCACTAGTCACCTCCTTTTTGAAATCTTCACTTGCTTCAGAGGAATTAGTGGCTGCTTCTTTAAGCCTGTCATTCTGTGCTTATATGACTGAGATGCATTTTTGTTTAATTGAATATACAAGTACATCCATCTCTCCTAAACTGTGATGTTCTCAGGGATAGGTGTACCAGCTTATGCTTCTTTTGCTGTTTCCATCACATTGTAAATTCTCAAACATTTTTTGTCATAGTCAGTGAGAACGCTATTACTTGACTCAGTTATCTCTGGTTATTTCCACCAAAATTAAAATAGCCCTGAAATATTGTAGAATCTTACCTAAACACTCTTCACAACAGGATGTATTTACAAAAAGGTGATGTTTCATTTCATGCAAGAAGTTTTAATTACGAAGGACATTCATGAAAATAATTATAAGATAGTTTGACCTAAAAGGTGGTTCACAGCATGAACATCAAATATAAAAGTATAATTAGGTTTTTGTATATTTTAGTTTTATTAGAATGGGGTAGGAAACGAAGCAAAAGCTTCAGAATTTAAAAGAATATCAGGTTATAATGAGAAATGATAGAACAAAACTATATTCACAGTGTAGATTCTTAGAAAAATGCTTAGTTATTTACATAAGTAATTTAAAAAGGAGCACATTGCATGAAATGATTTTGCATTTATTTATTTTGCGTATTATATATAACTCAATATTCTTCATAACTCATTGACGTAGAAAATAAGTCCCTGACCTGAAGAGATTTGTTTGAGAATGTATAGGAAGGAACATGAGATTTTGAGTCAGGAGGAGTGAATTTTAGTCCCAGCTTGGCCCATTATGAATTATGTGGTGATGGCAAAGTGGGAAAAGATCTGAACACAGACCTCACCAAGAAATATTTTGATGGCAAATAAAATTGGGTAAAGGTGCCCAACATTATATGACATTAGAGAATTCCAAATTAAAACATTAGATACTACTACTTCTCTGTTAAAATGGCTAAAATCCAAAACTTGACAACACCAAATGTTTGCAAGCATGTGGGGCAACAGGAACTCTCATTCATTAGCTAGTGGAAATGCCAAATGGTACAACTGTTTTGGAAGACAATTTGATAGTTTATTACAAGCCTTGATAAAGTCTTAAAGTATGATCCAGCAATTGTGCACATAGGAATTTACCCAAGTAAACTGAAAACTTATCTCTGAAAAAAAAAAAAAAAACAACCCTGTATATGAGTCTTTACATAAGCTTTACTCAGACCTGCTGAAACTTGAAAGGAATAAAGATGTTCTGGCACTGATCAATGGATAAACAAATGTGGCCCACCTATACGATGGACTATTATTCAGCATGAAGAAGAAAGGAGCTGCAGAGAGACGTGAGGATTCTTAGATACATATTGCTGAGTAAAACTGTCGCTCTGGAAAGACTGCATACGGTATGATTCCAACTAGATGACAGTCTCCAAAAGGCAAACGTACTATGTATAAAAACAGTGAAAAGATAAGCTTTTTCCGGAAACATACACTGAACGAAGAAGGGAGGGATCAAAAGTCTGTACAGAAAAGATGCTTAGGGACAGGAAACTGTTATGTATGAGACTATACTTGTATATACATGCCAGTATACATTTTTCTAAACCTATAGAACTGTGCACTTCCATAATAATATATCAGTCTTGGTTCCTCAGTTGTAACAAATGTACCACACTTATGCAAGATATTAATAACGGGGGAATCTGAGTGTGGGTGTGGGCATTTGGGAATTCTCTATGTACTTTTGTGCAATTTTTTTGTAAATCTACAGCTGTTCTAAATAGTGAACTGCATAGTGGAGGAGATAAGCGTAAAAAATAAATTTGAGGTCATATTGTGAAGAACTATATGAGAATTTGGTCCTTTTTCAAATGCTTTGCCTTGGTCTACAATGGATTTCAGATGGCTCGTGGAATTAGACAATACAAAGTAGCATATTAACCATAAGTGAAAAAAATCAAACCATTGAGATTTAAAATAAGAGGCTGTTGCATCTGTATGTAAACCAATCAGGTATGTAGTCTGGGCATAAAGACTTATGGAGGTTCTGTAATTGAACCAGTGACTTGACCTAGAACTCCTTGGAAATAATGGTAAAAATGATACATAGTCATAATACATAGCTCTTACTGTTTAATTTTGGGGCATAACAAACTTAGCTACTTCTTCTCTCTTTTTTTTTTTTTTTTCAGTTTTTGGCCATGACTGGGTTTGAACCCGCCACCTCCCGCATATGGGGTCAGCACCCTACTCCTTTGTGCCACAGGCGCCACCCAAACTTAGCTTAAAGATTTTCAAACATATAGTAAGAGTATTGACATATGGCATGAGACAGAAGACGAATCACAACAAAATAACTCTTTTAGTGTAAATTATTTTTGACTCTTTATTTAATGATGTATATTTAAGAGTCTAGTAATTTTATACTTTCTTTCCAGCTAGATTTGATTCATTGACTTATTCTTCTGCCTATTCAAAAAAATATACGTTGAATAACCTACTTTGTCGCAAACATTTCTGTCTAGATATTGGGGATAAATCTGAGAACAAAGGGGGCTACACTCCAGGGGATTAAGCAGATAATTGTTCAGAATATTTAGCAGTGATTGATTCAAGGGTAAGTGTTGAAAATGCAACCTCCGTAAAGTTTTAAAACCTCACTTTATTAAAAGCACCAGGTGTCGCTTATTAATGTTCTTAAAACAAATGAAGAAGATGCTTATAGCAAATGAATATGTAGTTTGCTGTGGCACATCATTTACATAAGTTTAGGTCAGCTCTTGCTTCTAATTTATAGGGCTAGTGATTGTTTATGGATACTCTCCGCATGAAATCTGCAAGGAGCCAGTCATTCCTGTACCAGCATCTGCAGTTAAGTCAGGAGGCTACAGAAAGGATGAAGACTCCGAACACTGAAGCTTTTCCATCCCCGGATTGCCTAGGGACTATAGCAATAGGTTTGGAAGGGCTGAAGACGCATATTTGTTATGTTTTAGGTAAGCCCTGGGCACCCAGAGGACTGCCCCTAATCTCTTTACCCTCGTCCTGTGGGAACTGTGCAGAGTGTTTGCCCGTGTGTTGCTAAGCGCGCGGCCGAGGTCACAGTGCTACCTGCAGACGCACGGGGATGTCTGTGAAGTCACACTTGATCTTAGCCAAAAGGCCGAGAAGCGATGGGCGTCTGTGAAGTCATGTCACAGAAGATGCATTTGACGCAGGGTCTCTGGCAGGTGTTGCTCAGCGTCATTTTAGAGTCAAGTCACAATATCTCAGCATCTGCTGTAGGAGGTTAAATAGTGTTCCACCAAATTCATGTCCACATGGAACCTCAGAAAGTGACTTACTTGGAAATAGGGTGTCTGTGGACATATAATTAGTTAAGTTTCATGAGATAATTTCATACTTGGTGTAGGGCGGGCCCTACATCCAATGACTAGTGTCTTGGTAAGGGAAGAAGAGATTCAGAGACACATGGAAAAGGCCATGCGGAGACAGGCAGAGATTGGAGGGATGCGGCCCCCCCACCCCGTCAACCAGCATGAAAGATTGTCAGGCATCCCCCATCACTGCAATGCGGCCCCCCACCCCGTCAACCATCATGAAAGATTGTCAGGCATCCCCCATCACTGCCCAAAGCTTGGAAACGGTGTTGGGGGGGGAGAATTCTCCCCTGGAGGATTCAGATGTCCTTGCTGACACTTTGGTTTTGGAACTCTAGCCTCCAGAACCGGAGAAGAGTAAACTTAAGTGGTTTGAGCCCTGGTAATTTGTTATGCAGCCCTAGGAAACGAATACACCTCCACACGCTGAATGTGAGAAACTGTAGGAAAATGCAAGGGAAACAACCCGTCTCGGAGTCCTCATCATTCAGTGTGGAAAATAAGTTGAAAACAGAACATCCCTTACACACACACCATCTTCCCAAATCCTCTTCGTGATGGAAAAACATCCAAAATAATAACTAATAAATAAATAAATAAGACCTTACAAAGACCTGAATTTTAGAGTTTTAAAACAGCCTTTGAGTGACAGTCATCTGAGGTATCATGTCGAAACTGAAATATTTCGACTAAAAATTAAGGTATTTCAGCAGATGTGATTGTTCTCTATCCTTTTTTTTTTTTTTTTTTTTTTTGAGACAGAGCCTCAAGCTGTCACCCTGGATAGAGTGCTGTGCCACCATAGCTCACAGCAACCTCCGATTCCTGGGCTCAAGCGAGTCTCCTGCCTCAGCCTCCCAAGTAGCTGGGACTACAGGCGCCCGTCAAATGCCTGGCCATTTTTTGGTTGCAGCCGTCATTGTTGTTTGGCAGGTCCGGGCTGGATTCGAACCTGACAGCTCAGGTGTACGTGGCTGGCGCCTTAGCCCATTGAGCCACAGGCACCGAGCCTGTTCTCTATCCTTTTACAGTTGCTTTTATTCTGTACTGGCGCACATCCTAGGGTTCTAGCTTGCTGCTTAATTGTAGCAAGTTACTCTTTCTGTTTTAGTTTCCTATTTATTTGTCAAATGGAGTTAATAATAGTTCCTTGTTATGGGTTTGTGGCGAGGATTAAATCAAACGTAAAACACCCTCAATGAATCCCCAACAATCAAAAATAATAATAATAAATAAATAAACATAAAACATTCAGGGCAGTATTTGACACGTAGGAGGTGTCTGAATTATGTCAGCTACTTTAAAAATTTCTGCTCAGCTACTTGCAATTTGTTTTGGACGGGCAGTAGTATCACAACTATTGATTTTAAAATAGTGAAAACATAGTGACAGGAAATGAATTCAGAACAATATTTTCTAATGACAGATTAGATCATTAATATATATGCAGAAAACCTAAAATATTGAATTATTTTACAAAATCGTAATTAGTAAGTGAAGAGGGTAAATACCGTGTTTCAGATTTTAAACTCTGACTTCTTGTTGCATTCCTTATTTAATGCTAAGCTGTGACAAGGAAATAAATGTGTTATCTGCTCCATTAGCTAAAATTTGTTTGAAAAAGAAATCTCATTACATTTGCAAAGTAGGATTCACAAAACAAGCTGCCAAAACAGCTGTGCAGTTCTAAAAATAATAATAATGAGTCTAAGTATAACCCCATGACACTCTTAAAAAAAATTACATTTAGGCTTCTTAGAACTTTGATATTGCCTTATATTTTCATCCAGTTGACATGTTATAAAAAAATATTTTTTGATTGTATGTTATGTTAAGATAGCATTTTTCAAAAGAGTATCTCTTATGTAATGTAAATTTTTGAAGTGTTTCAACAGCTACACAGTCAAATGCTAAGCTAAATTGTTTGCATAATTCAATATGCATTACCTGCCCACTACACACATTCTTTCAGAGCTGGAAATCAAATCCAAATCTGGAAGAGACCCTGGAGATTCCACGGTCCATTCCTCTCCTTTGATAGATGTGGAAACTCAAGTCCATGTAAACAGTAGTGAGCACTGCAATACCGTTCTGGCTTCTGCAAGTGACACTCACAGTTACCTAATTAGAATCGGGAAGAGATTTGCCTCTTTTGCACCAAAAGCGTCAAGCGAAAGCCCTGCAAGGCCCTGGCCAAATTGTTGCCCCCACAGTAGGCCAAGCATAATCCTTTGTTTACTCTCGGAAACCTTTATCTTCCCTTGGTTTCGCAATCACAGTTATGCATATGCAGGAAGATATTTACAAAATGCTTTCTCATTGAGCCAAAGAAAAGTAGTAGGTGGTTTACAACTGCTCCTCAAATCTGTCTCTTCCTATTAGCTTCTGGCTCATCCTTTCTGGGCTTGACTTACCTGTAATGTCCAAATAAATGTAAGGCAATACTTTCACTTAGAAACAATCAGTTCTCTGATAGGAACAGCAGTGAACCATTTTATCAATGAATAGAGATTGTTAAAATTAGAACCACTTTCCCATTAGGCACCTTGGTTTTCTGTGAGTTCATGAGAAAACACAAATTTAAAAATAAACCAAAACAAAAACAATTAGTGAATTCGCATCCTAAAACCTTGTCAGACCATGTTCAGAATATTGTGATTTGCTATAGATGACAGTTTTAAATAGGCTCGTTCATGATCCTTTTACCCAGCAGTAGATTTCCAGAATTCCTCTCTGTTGCTGTGTAGGCTGGGTCTGTTTATTTTTCCCATGCATTTCCTTCGAAGAATGTGCTCTGCTGAGGGGAAAAGAACTTTAGTGCTCACATGTGGACCGGAGTGAATATAGCACTGAATGTAATATAACTGATCAATCAGCTTCTGTTTCCAGTTTTTTTCCAGGCTGGAGTGCAGTGGCCTCACTGTAGTCACTGCAACCTCAAATTTCTGGGCTCAAGCGATCCTCCTGACTTAGCTTCTCAAGTAGCTAGGACTACAGCACATACCACCACGCCCAGCTAATTTATCTATATTTGTGTACAGATGGGCTATCACTCTTGTTCAGGCTGGTCTTAAACTTCTGACCTCAAGCACTTCTCCTGCCCAGATTCCCAAAGGGATGGAATTACAGTCATGAGTCACCATACCCAGCGCTTTTGCCTTTTGAACTCTATATACATGATCCTCTTTAACTTCCAGGTTTAATAATTCTTACTGAACACCTGACTTTTAGCATTGATAATCTAGCTGTTGCATTTTCTGTCAGTAAGTGCTGGGCTTATGTAGAGTGGGTATTACATACAAGATGCTCTTGGTAACATAATTTCTGTTAGTTTCAGGATTCCAGTCCAGCCTAATGGGGTCACAATAGGAGACGTCATTAGCTAGGATGTTGGAATCTGGAGTTATGTAGAATATGGTCAAGCTAGCCTCATGATCTATTTTAGTGATTTACTGAAGAGCAAGAATAAAGTCCAGATTCCTTGGCTTGGCATTCATATCTTTCCATATTTTGTTTTGTTTTGCTTCTTTTTGTTTCGTTTGGAATAAGGTCTTGCTCTGTTATCTCAGCTAGAGTGCAGTGGTGGACCCTGTCTCATATTCCTGGTCTCAAGCAATCCTTCTGCCTCAGCCTCCAGAGTAGCTGGGACAACAGGCGTGTGCCACCACACGAAGCTAAATTTGTATTTTTTGTACAGATGGGGTCTCACTCTATTGCTCAGATTGGTCTTGAACTCCTGAGTGCAAACTAGTCTTCCACTTTAACCCCCCAAAGCACAGGGATTACAGATGTGAGGAACCACCCCTGACCTCTCTTTATGTTTTGTCCCCAAATACAGTAGAACCTCCATAGTTGACCATCCCCCTATTTGACCGCTTCCTTAAGTTGACCTAATTTTCTTAGACCAGACATGCACCCCGTGTATGTATCAGTATAATACTCCTGGTTCTTTACATTGACAAGTATGTTACAGTCCTTAGGTGGTAAACTTACAGAGGTTTTACTGTATATTTCTAGTTGTGTTCCTTACCCCGAGCTTTACTTAAGCTATATTTAGCTGGAAAGGATATCTTGCCATTCCTTGAATAAATGCTCTTCATTCTTTTTCTATTATATTTTCCTATATTGTTTCTTCTAGTCTTCAAAGATCCCACTCAGAAAACATCACCTTTGCAAGCCATTCCCATAGAGATATGATTCAACTTTCTCATAGGTATCTATGTATTTATGTATCTATCTTTATATCTGTCAAAGGACAAAATCACAACCAATTTAATTTAAAGAACTTAGTTGGCTTTGTTTGCAATTCTAGAATTGGGCAACATCTCTAATGAGCTGAACAGAAGGGCAAGGTTGGTTGTATAGACACAAAAGTGTGTAGGAAAGCAGAAACAGATCAAAAAGGTAACCTTTCTTGCAAAGGTTAAGGGAGAGGAGACTTCCTTACTGTGCCAGCTACAACTAGCCTATTTGGGGATGTGACTGTTATCTCTTTCTCCTGATTCCGTGGGACATCGGTTAAGCTATGTAGTTTTGGGTTGGTAGTGTGGAACTTCATATGTAACTCCGTTTCAATTTGGTCTGTTGGACATAGGGGTGAGCTTAGTTGAAGCAATCACTTCCTATACATTTTTTTTTTACTGTACTGAGAGTACAGTTTCATCACCTATATTATTCAAAAGATCTGTTTTCACTTTTTTTTTTGTAGAGACAGAGTCTCACTTTATCACCCTTGGTAGAGTGCTGTGGCGTCACAGCTCACAGCAACCTCCAGCTCTTGGGCTTAGGTGATTCTCTTACTTCATCCTGCCGAGTAGCTGGGACTACAGGTGCCTGCCAATTCAATGCCTGGCTATTTTTTTGTTGCAGTTTGGCTGGGGCCGGGTTTGAACCCGCCACCCTTGCTATATGGGGCCAGCGCCCTACTCACTGAGCCACAGGAACTGCCCCTCTTTTCACTTTTTAAGAATGTTTTTTTCCCATTAAGAACAATCAACCAGCATGCCCTAGACATACTTTAAAGAAACATCAGCAGGGACTTAGTACTGATGGCATCATTGGACAAAAAGCATGTGAAGCCTTCCATGGTCGCTAATATGAAGGGAATAATGTGTATTTGAAAAGGTCTATCTTTTAAGCAACCATATTTCTTTAGGGTCATACTGTTTCCCCATTATATTCCCAGCTGACCATCAATCATGCTGATTGGAGCAAACATTGATTCTTATTCACGTATTGTTGACTTTGACTTCAGAAAAGCCATACAATCAGACAGGAGCTGTAAATGGAAACCACTTCTTTATTCCGTCTCTCTTTCACTCTCTCTCTTGTTCCAGGTTCTTAAATCCCGACTATCTCAGCAACACCAAATGGTTTTTATGGTTAGCTACTGATGTGACTGGTTTCCTATTTTTATCACTAAATACCTTCTCCCAAGTGAGTTAATAGATACAGTCATCATAAGGTATACAAACAGTTGGCAAACATGAAATTTTTCAAGGATTTTGCTTGGTAAGTTATTTTTGGTATAGCTTACTATACACATTTCATGTACATACAAGGTCTGACAATTAAGTTTGCAACGTACCTTACTGCTGAATATCACTATAGTTACCAGACGGCCAAGGGGAGAACTTCAGAGGTGACCACAGTCATATTGAGCAACTAGGCATGTAGTTCTTTTTCTAGGATGGACTCATCAACTTAATTGTCAGACTTTGTACATATAATACTTGTCACTGAATTTCTCACTTTAATATTTTGGTAAGTGTGCACACTAAATAAGTATGTTATTTTACAGAAACTGCTATACTGAGGAAATTTTTACTCTGCTGTACCTTGCTAGGTCAGATTCAGAGAAAGATTTATGCTGTAAATCAGTATTTCTCTGTATGTAGGAAATAGGTTTTATTAAATCCATTTCCTTTTATTTTTACTTTTAAAATATCTTTATCTTAAATATCTTAAAAATAGAGTAGAAAATGTGTTTATAGGATGTCACAAAAGGTAATTAGGAGAAGTTAACCTTGAGGCGTCTATTTTAGGTTTTGTATGTGTAACAATCTTCTTCAGGCTGTTTAATTATCTAGCTGATGGTGATCAATCATGATGATGCTGATGACAGGCATTTTTCATTGTTTTCAGTGCTACTTTTTTTAATCACTTCCTTGACACCCTGAAAGACTGAAATCCTTGAATCAATCCAGTGAGCAGGAAGGACGCAGGCAGCCAGCAGACAAACCAATCTCCCAGCTTGCTATCTCAAGGTTGCACTCAGAGATTCAATCCTTCCATTTATTATTTTTTTGCAGCATTTATTAAAGAAAATGTTTTATAGGAGTGGAAGTACATTCTGTAAAGCCTTGACACTCTCGGTGTCAGAAAGACGTTGATTCATTTAACCTTTTACTGAGGGTGAACCATGTACAAAGCCCGGGGAGAGACCATTCACCTCCTTGAGAATGGTTTGCAGTCCAGCCAGTAGACATGGATATGCCAACAACCAGTAATGGTGGGAGAAGATGCTTAACTCCTGAAGCTTAAATCTGAATGCAACATGAGGTGTATTGGTGAGGCATAACTAAATATTGCCCAGCACCGGGAACTCTCTTAAAGGTCCCAAATTTGTCTATGCAGAGAATCCACCTTTGGCCCCAGGGAAGCCTGGTCTTTTTATTCTTTTTTAACCGGTTGGTATTTTGTGATTTTTTTCCTTCTTTCTCCTTACATCAGAGTATGTTGTAGGTATTTGTCCTTTCCACCATACATCAGAGTATGTTGTAGGTATTTGTCCTTTTCCTCTTTTAACAGCAGGAATGGCAGTATCTCTACCTTGCTTATGTGTGTAAATTCATAGTGCCTGGTGCAAATGTTTGAATGGATTTGCTCATGAACACATTTATGTGACAGCATGAGTGGTCCAGTTGCCTTTGTTGGAAGAGGGTACTGATTTTTTTTTATGGAGTAAATCCCTCCAAAGAGAATTCTTTGATCTAAATATTTTGCCCCAAAGTGATAAAAGGAAATTGCAATTCAATCTTTGAGAAAGTATGACCCCATATACATCACCTGCTCACTTCCTGCCCTGAATCCGGTCTTGCAAAACTGGTTCTTAAAATTTGGTCACTGCTTTCGCATCATCTATGAGGGTTCTGAAAAATAGAAGAGAGGGTATTTTTCTTCCGAAACTGGGCAAGAATTTGTTTGTAAAACAGGGTATGTAAATTACCTCTTGCCAAATCTCACGTCAAGGGATATCACATGGGGAAAAGATATTCCATCTTACCCACAAATCTGTTTGCAATGGCTGCGATCAGTTGGGCTATTCCTGGGCTCTCCCAATGCTTATTTAAAAGGGCATGTAATAGACCATGTATACATGTAACCCCCTTTCTATTGTTAAGGATTTCTATCCATTTGGTAGAGCGGTTTATAAGTTTTCAGTAATTAAGTTCAAGTTTCTATGCCCTGTAATCATGAGGCCATATTCCATGAGAACTACTTTTTGACATAGCAATTTTACAGAATCAGATAATGTGTACAAATAGCCTATTTCACAGAATCAGATGATGTGGATACTAACCTCCCCCTTGCCCTTTCGTTGTCTGCAAAGGACTAAAGGTAGATTTGCAATGAAAAACACCCTCTGAGAAATTTAGCTGCCATAAAAAAAGCAGTAACAGTTATTGAAAATTCCTGGAATGAATGGTGTTGATATGAAATATTTTTTCATTTTGGATTTGTCTCTGAGTGATCATTTCATTTTCAGATGGCTCCAAGGAACTTGGGGCATCAATATTTTTATGTAGCTCTCTGGATTTTCCAGGACTCTGTCATTTTTATTAGTCATTCCTAACATCACTTGGAGGAAAGTCAATATTCCTCTCTCTCATGTCCTCCCAGAAAAACCTAGACCTGGGGAAGAGAAATTAGTTGGACCAGGTCAGATTCCAAGCCATCATGACTCTAAGAATAACAAGTTTTAAAAGCCACTTAAGTTGTCTAAATAAACCGCATAGTTCACAGCCTGGAAAACTGATTCCTTGGGGTACTTCTTCCCATAAAACTGTTGTCCACAGCATCCATAGGTCTTCTTGGAACATACTGAAAGTCTTTCAGACTCCTGCATTCAGTTGCCTTTGTGGTTGTTTATGAAACATTTGAATGTGATACATGAGAATGAAACTGATCTAGGGCAGCCCCTGTGGCTCAAAGGAGTAGGGTGCTGGCCCCATATACCAGAGGTGGTGGGTTCAAACCCGGCCTCAGCAAAAAAAAAAAAAAAAGAAAGAAAGAAAGAGAATGAAACTGATCCGATTTGTGCATGCAAGTTGGGAAAAATTTCTCCCCAAATAGCAGTATTTGAGTTCATATCTAAAGCAAATGTTAGGAATACGCTAACTAGAGGTAAGAAGGTGCCATTAGTAGAGAAAGGTAAGGTAGAAGGTGACTGATAGGAAAAGTTAGGAATACGGAGGTAGGAAATGGTGAAGTTAGGCTTTATACCTTGAATTTCAAGTGTGAGTGGGGCACCTTGATGGAAGTTTAATTCAGGACCTCAGGGACAAACCAGACTTTGCCTTGTCTTTGTAATTTTTCTGCTTTGCTATTATATATTTCCAGCAAATGGACTAAGATTCAGAGTCACAATGCAGATGTTAATGTAGGCTCAGGCAAGTTTAAGTATTGAATGAAACAGAATACAGGGAAAAGATGTGGAAGAGAGTTTGAATCTCTGCATTGGTACAAAGCTAGCACATCTTTGGGTGTTAGCGTTTGGCATGAAGTCCTTTCAGTTTCTTTCCTCCTTGGTAATCCAAAACGATGCATGGATTTCTTACTTATAAAATGTCTATCACATGTCATGCCCAAAGTTCGTGACTTTCAGATGACACTTGGAGAGAGATTTGTGGCAATGTTCTAACTGGTCATAGTCCAGTTTTCTGAAGATCCATCCCTACAGCATGTAGTGAGGTAGCCCGCCAGTGTACCAGCCCAGAAACTCAAAGTGCAAGAATTGAATTTTTTGTGTGTGGAATTCTAACATGCCATCACCATCAACTGAACCTCCTCTATTCTTCCCCTTCCTTCCTTCCTTCCTCCCTACCTTCCTTCTTTCCTCCCTCCCTTTCTTCCTTCCCATGGATATGCAAACAACCAGTAATGCCAGAAGATGCTTAACTCCTGGAGCTTAAATCTGAATGCAACATGCGATGTATTAGTGAGGCCTTCCTCCCCGCCCTTCATCCTTCCTTTTTTTTTTTTTAATTTCACCTTAGTATTACCCCTTTTTATAATCTAGAGGAATGTACATTTTATGTAAGTGTGGAAACATGTTTGTCATTTTAGGATATCTTTGCTGGAATTGTGAAACATATATATAAAGTGTGAGAGACATCAGTTCTCATAAGCATTTTAGGGTTGGCCCATCCAGAATTAATTTGTCAGCTCCTGCAATGCACTCGCTTCTTTATTTTGCTCCCCGTATCCTTTATGAGTTCTTGTATGGTTCATAGTAACTTAGATTGAGTTATTTTTTTTCTTAGTTAACTTTGCCAAATGAAAGAAGGGAAGGAAGGAAGAGTTTTTTGAAATGTTGATATAAGTGGATAGCCTAAGTGGAGAATTTCAAGAAAGCTCAGTCTTTTGCTCCATTGATTTAACGCTTGCCAACTAAGATGCAGAAAATTAAGTGCCGTGGTACATGTAGCCTGAGGTTCTTTGGAGGGAAGAAAAATGCTTTCACTTTTCATTGAGCTGTGAGAAATTATTCCAAGACCATCACAGGAAAAGCTTAATTTCTTTGAAGAAGAGCTCTGTGGTCATCAGAGCAAAAAGCCTTGAATTTATACATGGTGAAAGATTTCCTACTAAACAAACCACCAGGTCTTGACTCCACTGACCTTGGGAAGCTGGAGGATATGGAGCACAGCATTGATATTGTAACCCCACTGAAGTTATTCTTTTACAGCAATACTGCAGTATTACAAATATTTGAAGTTCATGAATGAAACACCTAGCCAGTAACCTGAATGGATGTCACTTCTTTTTATATCATAGGACTCAGTAATAATATTCAAACTGTTTCACCCATTTATTCAACCTATGGAATTTGCCCTAATAAATTCATTTCAAACAAGAAAAAGAAAGCTATATGTCTGAATATATTCATTGTAGTATTAGTGGTCACAGTAAAAAATGGAAACAATTTAAATACCCAACAATGTAGAAGTTATTTAAAAAATTTTGTGTGTCTTTGTTTATTTCATATTTTAACAATGCACTTGTATTGCAGTTTATGAAAGTATTGATCCATGACCGATTGGGAAACAAAATCCCAGGCAAAAACTAGTCTGCTCAATAGACCATTTGAGGAGTGTCGTTTTACACCAAAATGCTCCTGAATTTTTAACTCTCTAAATAAAATGGATAGAATACCGAAAAAAAAAAAAAACTAAAGTGGCACCACTTTTAACCCACATCAAGATAACATGAACTCTCAATGATGTGGTTCAGTTTCACTGTGGAATCATTTTAGGTCCAAGCATAAAACCTTTCCCATCGTCTTCTCCCCGCTGGGTGGTGTTTCAGTCCTGGTCTCCAAGCTACAAACTCTTCTTCCAGTTGAATCAACTTTTCTGGAGGTAGGTTTAATTGGTTTCCTCTCATACTGGCTGAATGAAGTAAAGAGAGGCTTTCTAATGGCCATCGCAGAGGTACCCTAGTAAGAAAGAGAAAATTGATTCATGATGCCAGTCGGCTAGGTGTTGATTCCCTTGACAAAATACTGGTCTAGTCTTTAAGCCACGTTCTCTTCAATAACAATCCAAAGTCTGTCAATAGGAAGTGTGTTCTCAGTCAAACAGATTGCTTGGTACTGCTTGCTGAGTTTTCCATTTTTATTTTCTTTTTTTCTTTTTTTCTATTTTTATTTTTTTAATTCTTATTTATTTATTTTTATGTCAGCTTTATACGAAGGTTCAGATGATTAGGCTATACTGTTTGCATTTGTTAGTATTAACTAAATTTTTATATACATAGGTAAAGAAATTTTCTGTAGCCCTTGGAAGCTCTTGCTTATACTACACAACTGTGGAACAGTGCCGACCTTAGTATCACATAGAAGGGAGTGATAACTAGTCATGATACGTAGAACTAGCATTTATTGGGCCATTTTAGCGTTTCAAACATTTTTGAAGCACTTTACACTTATGCAGTCTGACAATAATTCTGTGAGGTAGGTGCTATTATCCCCAACTTACACAGGAAGGAACTGAGGAAGGTTGCAGACTACTAACTCCAGGGTTTGGGGTTCAGCCAGAGTCTGTCTCCAGAGTTTGCAGTTAATCATTACTGTGTATATGACCAACAAGCAAATGGCTATATTTACATTGATTGTACCTTATAATACTCTGAGTGCATGTAAAAAGCTGAAAGAGAATAGAAATAAAAACAGCTAAGATTGTTGACATTTGGAATAAATGCATTTTTTAATTTTCTTTCGTGTTCTAACATATGATTTTACTATTTTTAAATATTGTTTAGTAATGTGTAACAAAGTTCAAGGCCATTCACACATTATGAAAGAGAGAAGATTTTCATCCCATGTAGCCTCTTATTCCATTTGAAAACCCACTCCTAGAGGTCTGTTGTTAAATCTAGTGTCAGGTAAAGGCCACCAAAGAGCCACAGATGGTGGCAGAGTAGATGCCTGAAGAATGAGCCCTTTGTGGGAGGAAAATTGGAAGCAGCAGAATGTGCCTGTATGTAGGTCAGAGAAGTGCAGCCTGGGTAACCTATTTATAATCTTCTAGCCTATGTTTCAAAGGTGACTAGGATAGTAGGTAGAATGGACATTGGAAAACTTTAGTTAAACATTAGGAAGTAATGTTATTAGTATCATATTTTGTATTTAATAATAATTTAATAGTATCTTATTATGTATTTATGTTTTAAAATAAAAGCTTTGTTTGTAAACTATAACAGTATCTATCCCTTGGGGGAGCATAAATACTCACATAGAGACAGATAGAATATTTGCAAATGAAATTGGGAAGTGAAACACCTTGTGGAATATGGAATATATGATTTGGAGGAGAAACACATCGATTTATATTAAACAATAACATGCATTTTGAGAAATTTGTAATTACTCGTGCAAAATTATCTATATTGATTATGTATACATTTGAATAGCGTAGGAATTATATTTTATAAGTAAAAATTATCCTGTGCAGTTTTTTTTTTTCAATTGCAAGCCCATGAATAGGTTTAGGTAAATTATACAGCACACACGCTTATGTGCCTTTGAGCATTTTCAGGAAGTGAACATCCTGATTTTTATCAAATGTTTAGGAATGTCTACAATGCCAAATTTACTACCATAACATCTCCACTGACATGTTACAGGAAAATCAAGACTGGATGGTAATTTTGATCGATAATAGACGGATAGGTGACAGGTGTAAAGACAGATAACAGCCTCTTGCATAGACTTGGAGAGTCTTGTTGGCTCCTAATGCTGTTACTGTTCTAAATACATTGTTGGAAACTCTCATTAGAAATGAAAATAGGGTCAGGAGAAATCTTCTAAATACGGATCAAAATTGTTCTCACATAGTAAATGAGAAAATATCATGAATGTTACATTAATCAGGTTGATAAAAATATCTCCGATTGTATGGGAAGCCCGCACACTGTACTCCAAGTTGAATCATTGTACACAGTTATGACTCAATAAAAACTAATTAAAAAAAAATAAAAATAAAAATAAATAAATTTAAAAAAAAAACAAAGACTTGAAAACATTTGTGTCTAGGGAGGAAGAAAAGGGGAGAGTAACAAAGTTGTTGGCAAGTAACAACTTTTCTCCTTACAAATATGACTCTTTAAACTTTGGTGGACAATTACGAATTGATTTAAATAAACAAAAAAAAGCACAACAAAAATTCCAGGTTAAAAGGTAGACTCCTAAAGTCTTTGGGTGAATTATTACAAGTAATATGGCAGATAACTTACCTGACAATAATTATACCTCTCTACTGTAGATTCATTCCCACAGCCATGCTGTATTCATGAAGCCATTTATTGAATGACTACTGCATGCAAAGTTTCATGGAAAAGGTAAAATGAATAAATCATATTTTTTTCTTACATTGCTTGAAAATGACATGAAATATATAGCAAAACATAAAAATGTTTGTTTACATGAATAAATGAAAAAAAAGACAAGTATAGGGAAAGGAATTACATATGAATTACAATAAAAAGGAAACAGGATCCAGAAGTTTTCATCCGGGATGCAATAATTTGAATTCAGCCTTGAAGGAAGAGTAGATAAATGGCATTACCATGAGAAAAATCATAGAGAAAGGACGGCTGCAATTCATCCAGTATAATGAAGAAAAAGGAATGGGGATGTTGATTCCAAGAGAGCAGGCATCTTGTGTGGCTTACTTGTCACCTAGAACATTACTTGCCACGTAATAGAGGCCTAATAAACATTTGTCCAGTGAATGAATGGAGAAAATAGAAAAAATAAGTTAGGAGCTGATAACAGAGGGCCTTGATTTCCACATTAAAAATTTAGAATTTAGTCTGTTAGTAAATAGGAAAATATTTGAGGAGAAACTTGTCATGGTTCTGATTTTGATAGTTGAGTAGAGGATAAATGCAAACATGGAAAATGTAGGCCAGTTAGGAGAAAATGAAATGATACAGGTCTGTACTTTATGCATTAGCCACTAAATTAGAAAAGAAAAAACAGAGACTAGTTACAGCAGAAGTCAGCCATGATGTTACGGGAATCTACTAAATTTAAAGTCAGAAAAATCTCAGTATAAATCCTGTCTCCATCCATTAGTGGGAGTAAAAGTCTGGACAAGTCATAGAACCTCTTTTATGAATATCGATTTCTTCATTAGCACAAGAATCAGCAGGGTTTTTTTTTTTTAATATTTTACCTATTATCTAAAATGTGAACGTTCTGGTCTGTGGCCTGTTAGTAATCGGGCCACACAGCAGGAGGTGAGTAGTGGGCAAGTGAGCAAAGCTTCATCTGTATTTACAGCCACTCCTTATGGCTCACCTCACCTGTCAGATCAACCATAGCATTAGACTCTCACAGGAGAGCAAATGCTACCGTAAATGCACATACAAGCCACCTAGATTGCATTCTCCTTATGAGGATCCAACATCTGATGAGACGTGAAGCAGAGGACATAAGCAACTTTGCGTGTCACCATCTCCCAATCACCCAAGATGGGACCATCAGGTTGCAGGAAAACAAGCTCAGGGCTTCCACGGATCCTGCATTATGGTGAGTTGTACAAATATTTCATTAGGTGTTACAATGTAATAAGATGTAAAGAGCACAATAAATGAAATATGCTTGAATCACCCCTAAAGTCCTTCTCCTTGCCCCCAGTTTGTGGAAAAACTGTTTTTTCTGAAACTGATCCTTGGTGCTAAAAAGTTTGGGGACCACTGGTCTAAAGGGCATCAGTTAACTCAAGAATATGTACCTTAGATACTTTAAGGCAGTATAAAGTGAAGCAGGGACAAAAGAACAGAAAATTTCAAGAAGGGGACATAAAACATAGTTAGGAATGGACATAAAAATTCACTACGATTCACAAAATTACATGAAAGCATTTATAAGCTGTGAAGAGCCATACAAATGTTAGGTGTAGTTGACCTATGACATTTCTGATTTAGTGGAAACTTGAAAGACATACCACTGGGTAAGAGGAAAAGATGTTATGCCGATGCCAAGGGAATGGGCATAGATGAAGCTTTTAAGAAGCTTAGAGGTCAAGAGATAACTAGAAACAGACTATTTACTGGGCTAGAGGACTGAGTTTAAGAAAAGCTTTTCTGAATCTAGGAGGTGTCTGAGCACATGTGTAGCAAAAGAAAGAATAGTAGATGGAGTAGAAAAGATAGAGAATAAAGAGAGTTGGAAACTAGTGTCCAAAGACCTGGAAGAACTAAAAGGGAGCACAGCCAAGGTAGAGTTGGGGGAGTTGGCCTTCAGCCGAGAATAGACCCCACTTGCTCAAGAGCAGGAAAGCAGAAGGGGAGAATGGTGAAGTCAGAAAGTGAGTGTGTAGTATCGGGGAGTTAAAGGATTTCTCATTTCAATAGTTTTTCATTTTCTGAGCATGATTGCTCAGCGCTTCTAAAAGCAAGGTAAGTGGGTGGGTGAGGGAAGGGTGAGAGCAGGGAAGATGCGTCTCCAAGTCTTTAGATGGCAGGGACACAGAGCCACCTAGGAGTGAGTCAGGGATAAATTTAACCAAGTTCATTGAAAGCAAACATACATAGTAATGTAGCACAGTTATGGTGTTTATAACATGGGTTTTGAGCAGTTGTTTTTAAAAACTTATCTCACTAGTCTTCATATGCTATCATTATATATTGCATGTAAGAAAATTGAGGCTGAGAAAAAGTACTTGCCCAAGACGATGCGACAAGCAGGTTCTTGTCTTGCATTATAGGAATTTTAAGAATCATCTTTAGTCATTAGTGGGAGGAAATCATTTCAAGTTATGAAATAGGTATTCTTTCTTGGGTAGTTCCTTGCTCAGCAAAAATAAATCAAAAGCCTACATGGCTAAGATCAAATCGACATCGTCCTAAACATTTTGGAGGTAAATATTACAGCATGTATGTTTTGCATTGAATGAATACAGATTTCTAACAATTGAAAGAACAGAAAAAGAACTTTTTAAAAAAACATACTAATACCAATTAAGTATTACATATATTTAGAATTTCATGCTGACACGAAAATCTTACCATCACCTTTTCTGCTTTTCAGTGCTTTGATGGTTAATCATATCTTGAGAACAGGAGCGATTGAAAGCACAGGTGTTTAACATTAGCTTACCCCTTAAGTGACACTTCAGAGTTAAGTTTGAGTAAAGAAAGGTGCATTTGCAGTACTCCAGGTTTAGGAAGATTTACTACAAGGTGAGGAATTTTTTGTTGTTGTTGGAGAACGGAAGGCCTTTGGAGCTCAGTTGATAGTAAAAAGTGAAAAACTGGATAAGTGACCAAGATAGAGAAAAAGCAGCATGCTCTGTCTTTGAAGACATTACAGGATAAAATTCTGTTGAGAGGTAATGGTTCTAAAAAGGGTCCATACAACATAAATTAGAACCTATCACTTTTTTTTTAATAACTAGACTGTATTTTTGAGCAATTGTAGGTTTGTAAAACAGAGATTTCCCATATACTGCCTTTTCCCCATGAGCTCTCACTTTTCCCTATTACTAACCTTTTGCATTGGTGTGGTACGTTTGCTGTAGTTACATTATTATTACCTGAAGTGCATAGTTTACATAGGTGCTCACTCTTTTGTTTTGTTTTGTTTTTTTGTAGAGATAGAGTCTTACTTTATCGCCCTCGGTAGAGTGCCGTGGTGTCACACCCCTCACAGCAACCTCCAACTCCTGGGCTTAGGCGATTCTCTTGCCTCAGCCTCCCGAGTAGCTGGGACTACAGGCGCCCACTACAACGCCTGGCTATTTTTCTGTTTTGCAATTTGGCCGAGGCCGGGTTTGAACCCACCACCTTCAGTATATGGGGCTGGCGCCCTACTCGATGAGCCACGGGCGCTGCCCTAGGTGCTCACTCTTTGTGCTGTATAGTTCTATGCAACCCACCTGCTTTTAAACCGACATTTTAAATTATATCATTGAGAAAACTGGTTTTGATTTATTCACTTCTGAGTAGAGGAACACATTCGGAGAAGTAAATAAACATTTTGATTTTGAATGTGTGGTATCGTTTCTAGCCAGGATTTCAGAGCAGTAATAGAAAGGACCACTTTTCGCATTTTTGTATTACCCTTTGAAAATTTTCCCATAAGTAGTTTCTAATCAGATCTCAACATTGCCTTAGAGAAGTAATATTAAGGGACTTTTCAACTTTAATTTTTCCTGACATGCAATAGGTTTAGGAAAATTATCACATAATTCTTGGAGGTCTGAGAAAATTATATAACACAGAAGAAAAGCTGAAGTGAAGGTTTCATTTAGGGAAGCTGCTGAAGATATTGTTGAGATGATCCCTTGAGTCGCACTGAGCTTTCATCGCCAGCTAGGGAATGTGGACTGTATCTTGCAGGGAGAGGGAAGGTATTTAGTTTCTTCAGTAAGGGAGTTACATGACGGACCACAGCATTATTTTTAGGAGATAATTAGGGTGGTGTGCCTTTCAAGAGAAGCTAGGAATGTTTGGACTCCAGTCCTCTCTCTTCCAAGTTGATGTAATGGTGGACAACTGCATTCTTTCCTCAGACACCTTGAGATGTTAATATTGGCAGCACTACAGAGTGTCCCCAAAGTTGCTCCTAAAGTCACCCTACATAGGGAAAATGGGAAATTGTAGCTCTGTTCACAAAATACTCACTAGAAAATTAAAAAAAAAATTACAAACTATGCTCTACATGTTGCCCACCTCTTTGTAAAATTTGTTGTAATGAATATTTTGTAAATCAAGTTGCATTGGTGATTTCAGGGGTGACTTTTGGGTCTAAAAGGGGACTGCAGAGTGCCACCACAATAGTCTATTGAGCAGCTTTTATAAAATGTGACATGGGGTATGCTTGCTTTTCATTTTTAGCAATATTTCGAAGAATAGTGATGAGAACATTTTTAAATATGTCACATCAGACCTCCGCATCTTAGGTGATGATAATGAAATCCCAAACCTTTAGCCAGGCGTTGTGGCGGGTGCCTGTAGTCCCAGCTACTCGGGAGGCTGAGGCAAGAGAATCGCCTAAGCCCAGGAGCTGGAAGTTGCTGTGAGCTGTGACACCACAGCACTCCACTGAGGGCAATAAAGTGAGACTCTGTCTCTACAAAAAAATAAAAAATAAAAAAAAAGCCAAATCTTCTAAGTCTGAGAATAAAATCAATGAATGGAGTTGAGAAAACAGCAGAGTCTTGGCTAAGAGGAAATCTGAGGGGATGAAAAAATGTTTGAAATGTCATAACATTTTAGGTTATGGGTGGTTATAAAGAGATAATTCTGATTTTAATTAATCAGAGAATCTATATTCAAGAAGCCATGGGTCAGGGCAGTATAAACTGGAAGAAAAGGAGATTACGTAGTCGTTTTCATCCAAGAATTCAATGTACTTGTAATTATTCGTAGAAGGAATAATTGTGAGTGAGTTTAAGAGGGTAGATGTCCAATTCATCATCTTCATAGACCTTAAAAATACATTGGCCTTGGTTTAAGAATAAGTCATTCACTTCAAATTAAGAAGTGAAGAAGGAAAAGAAAATAGAGCAGTAGAATGGCAAGTAGTAACAAGCATGGAAGTAAATGCTTATTTTAAAAGGAATCTAATTACTATGTGAGTGAAGAAAGGATATAATGGGGAAAAACAGAAGAACAAAATCAAGGAGACATTATAAACCTGAGCAAGAGCAAAACTCTGTCTCTATTTAAAAACAGAAAATTGTAGCCGGACGTGGTGGCACCCACCTGTAGTCCAGCTATTTGGGAGGCTGAGGCAGGAAAATCACTTGAATGTAGGAGTTTCATGCTGCAGTGAGCTATGATGATGCCACTGCACTCCAGACTGGGTGACAGAGTGACACCAGTCTCAGAAACAGACAAACCAAAAAACAAACAAACAAAAGAGCCATCACACATATTGGAAGCTATAGGAAAGGCACTATCTAGTTAGATACTTATAGAAGTAGATACTTCCAGATCACCTAATATGCACTCACTCCTCTTCTGTAAAGCATCCCTGGGAAATAGGTTATTATCAATCGATTTTACAGATGTGGACACTCTAAAATGTCTTGTATTTTATCATATTAAACTTAGGTTTCTAATTAGAAATATATCTGAGATAGAATTTGGCTGTGGTAAGAAATATTACCATTTCTTTCTTTTTCCCAAGACCTTTAGTTTAACACAGCAGAATGATTCCTTTGACTTATCTGCCACACCACTGGTCAATATCACATAATGACTTCTCAATATTTCCATCTATTTTAGGTTACCAGAAAAAAATAGTGCATATGTCAATGAGATTTTAGTAGGAAGAAATCTATACTAATCAACATTTGCTATTATTTCTACCACATCCCAGAATTTCTCATTTAAGTACTGCCCAATCTAATTCTGGCTTTCTTTGAGTTTGTGCAAACAGGCACAAAATATTTTGTTGTGATTTATCACAGAGTGGCAGTTTGGCCTTTTGGGAATATGAATCACAGACCACTGTCATAAAATAACTTATGTTTGGAAACTTTTTAAAATAATAATTGGTTTGGGATAAGTCATTTTTTTCTTAATGAGAAAATAAGAGATTTCCTAATAAGATCTCATTAGAGATTTGAATTTTAAAATTGTGTGAATGTGTTTTAACTGCATTAAAATAGATATAAGGTGCTGCTCAGAACAGATATCCCAAAGAAATGATTATTGAGATAGTAGAAAATATATTTGGAGAAAATTCCTTTCCTCTGATTAATTTAAATCAGAATTATCTCCTCCCCCAGATAAAACCTTAGGTAATAGAAAATCATGCTTCCATAATAATAAAAATTGGAAAAAAAGCTACTGTTTGAGAATGTCTGATTTACCTTTCTGGAAATTACTTTATTTTGTTCCAGAGCGATGGACTATGGAACTCTCTGAGAGGACATGGTTACGAAACTGTTGTGTGATCAGAGCTCAGGAGGGAGGGACTGTTTTGACTCTCTTGTTACTATGTGAGGGATGGAATTTTGCAACCAGAAGGTTCCACAACAGTTGGGAACAACAGTTGTGTGAGTAGCGAGCAGAAGACAAATGTGTGTGTCCTGTTACTCCTGCTCTGAGCAGTACATATTGCCACTGTGCCAAGATTTCCTGCTTGCATCAATATTGTTTGTAATTACCAAATCTCATGTGCAAAATCCATTAATAGCAAAAAAAAAAAAATCTTACAAATAGTATCTACACTGTCTTTAGGTCAGACGGCCATCTGGCTAGCTGATACGTACTATACACACACACACACACTCACACACACGCAGCCTTCTTTAGATGTCTTATTATAACTCTTGTTCCATTTTCAGTCATCTACCATAAATTAAGCTCCACCTCGTCTTATAGAAATTAAAATAGCTGAAATTTAAAAAGCACTCAGAACATGTTAAAGCTTACCACGAGCTATTATCCTGTTATTAGAGGCTTACTTTTATCTTCCATTCTCTTGCTCATCTCTTACTTGTGAATTAATGTTAGTTTCATTTTTCTTAGCTTCTGGAAACTCCATTCTGATGATTACTCTTTCTCCAACTTTTCTTAAGTTGGATTTTGACTCTAGACTCTTGGGCTCCTTTATATTGATACTCATAGACATTCTGGCACAATAGGAACTATCATGAAAAGAAGATGGCGATATATTCAAAATCATAAATTTAATCATGAGCTTTTACAAACAGAAAATTATACAAAGTGGCACAGAATAGTGTAGCAGAGAGTGAAGGGAAGGAAAAATGGATGGTTTAGGATTGTTGACTAGAAAAAATCAGTTACAAAATTTGATTCAAGGAGCAGGCATTTTCTGTATTCTTTTTAGAGCCCAACAACATTTTTACAGCTTTAGAAGCTGGTGAGTTTGGGACCTGATACAGTTTAGGGAAAGAAAGACATCAGTATAGGAAGCAGACATTGGGAGTTGAGATGTGTCTGTAAGAAGGAGAGACTTGTAAAGCTGGTGGAAGTGGAGTGGTGGGGTTGGCAGGTATTAATAGGAAGGAAAGCTTGCTTATAAGCAATGCTATAGAAGAGAAACTTGAAATACTTTCATGTTGTATTGAATCCTATCCTGTAGCCTCGTCTATATACCTAATATAGTCATTCGCTGATGTTGAAATATATATGTACAGGCACAAACACACATATGTGTGCGCATATATGGGTATGTATATGCTGTATACATACAGTAATCCCCTTTTATCTTCAGGGTTACATTTCAAGATCTCTCCAGTGGGTAAACCTCATATAGTATCAAAAATTTTATATATAAATATGAAATGTCCAGTTTCCTTAGTACTAAGTTTGACAGTTCATATAACTCTGACATTTCACTTTGACACTTTTGTTTTTATTGTGAAAGTCCATCCTCATTCTTTCAAAACATGTTTTGGCTTGTGATTATCTTTCACAAGTTCTTTTATAGAAATCTTTGTAAAAGAATGGATAAGACAAAAATTCAGGTTATTTTTGAATATGAGTTCCGTTGTTGAAGCAGGCAGCACAGACAGCTTGAAACATCAATGAAGTATTTAGGAAGGGTTTGGCTAATGAACACACAATACTTTGATGGTCTAAGTAGTTCTATTCTGGAGATTTTAATCTTGAAAAAGAGCCATGTGGGCCACCAGAGACCAAGGAGGATAATGATGAGCTGAAAACTCCAGTGGAAGTGAATCTCTCTCAACCGAAACATGAACTAGCAGCCAGGTTTGACATTACTATTTCAACCATATTGGACCATTTGAAATAAATAGGTAAGATAAAGAAGCTGAATAGATGGGCTCAACATCAATTCAATGAGCGTCAGAAGAGAAATTATCAAAAAGCTTGCCTTTCTTTGCTGTCACAACATAAAGGCAAACCTATTTCTACACCGTATTATTATGTGTGATGAGAAATAGATTCTTTTTGACAATCCCAAGTGTTTGGAATGATGGCCAAATAAATATGAAATGCCAAAACTGAATGCTAATCAAGAACAGCTAATGGTGTCTGTTTGGTGGTCCAGTGCTGGTTATAATCCATGGCAGCTTCATGAAACCTGGTCAGTGGTTTACAGTGGATGTCTGCTGCATCAACTGGAAGAAATGATGAAGATGCTTGCAATTCTCTTGCAAGACAATGCTCAACCACATGTGGCACAAAGCAAGCTGCTCCAACTACAGAAGCTGCACTGAGAAATCCTCTGTCATCCACTGTATTTACCAGACCTTGCACCAACAGACTACCACTTCTTTCTGGCTTGGAGCCACTTCCTGCAAGGAAAAGTATTCTATTCTCAACAAGCTGTGGAAAACACCTTTCGTGATTTCATTGCCACTCTTTCTTCATTGGTGGCATAAACAAGCTATTGTTGGCAAAACTGTGTCGATAGTTTAGGCACATATTTTCATTAATTGCATTGCTTCTTGTTTGAGATAATAATAAGCTAAATTTTTGACTTGAAATTGGACATTTCTTTTTTTTTTTTGGCATGGTCCGGGTTTTGAACCCGCCACCTCCCATATATGGGGCTGGCACCTTACTCCTTGAGCCATAGACACTGCCAGGAAATTGGACATTTCTTAATGACCTAATATTTCTTCATCTACAGCAGCGGTTCTCAACCTGTAGATCTCAACCCCTTTGTAACAATGAAAATACATTCTGCTTATCAGATATTTACATTATGATTCATAACAGTAGCAAAGTTACAGTTATGAAGTAGCAATGGAAATAATTTTATGGTTGGGGGTCACTACAACACGAGGAACTGTATTAAAGGGTCGCGGCATTAGGAGGCATTAGGAGGCATTAGGAAGGTTGGGAATCACTGATCTACAGTGTGGGCTTATGGTGGGGATTAAATAAGTTCATATAGGACACCCTGGCAATTCAGAAACTCTCAATAATTGTTAATCACTACCACTGTTACCACCACTATTCCTACTAATACAAATGTTACTATGGTTTTTGTAACCAGCCTCCATGTCTATCCTAAATCCATCAGTGACAATAACTTTCCTTAAAAAAGACCATTCTCAGTCCAGATGTCTCCAAATGACTACCAACTGTTTGCAATATCATATCTTAATTCTTTCCAAATGATGAATGAGTAGGCTCCTCTCCGGTTGCCTGTTGCCTGCCCAGTCTGTTTTTGTAGATCCTTACTAGAAAACCCACCCTTCCTGTTTGCCCAGGACAGTCCAGGTGTATGTCTTTCATCTGGGTATAATCATTAATAGCTCTCCTTTCACTCTCAAAAGTGTTCTGGTTTGGGTGTTCCTTGTTTCACATTTGCGTAGACTTTCTATTCTAGGCAGAAAGATCATCATACACAGTTCAATTGCTCTTACCTTCAAGCTGTTTCCTTCCCCTGGAATGCTCTTACTATTCTGTTGCCAAATTGTGAACTTTCCTTCAAATGCCTATTGAGAACTCACCCTCAGGTTGGAACTTTTTCTGATAATTCTGTCCTCCACCCAACCAGAAACCTCTTGGCAACCATGTAAATAACTCTGTATAACTTTAATTGGCTCTGTTTATAAGCTGCTTCTTCTATCTTCTTTTCCCTCTAGGTATTTTTCCATGTGTTTATCCTGTCTCCATTAATTTGTAAACTCCCAGAGGGCAAGTCCTGAACCCAAGCTAGTGTTGGCATAAAGGGGGTGCGAGCTAAGACTGAGTGATAGAGTACCATCCCTCTTTATTGCTAATCTGTTGAAAAGAAGGAAAAAGCCCCACCTTCGGTTAGTGACGAGACTGCTAACCTCTCATAGAAATATATCCAGTCTCCATGAATGTGCAAACAAGATAAGATCAACAGTTACAAGCTTTCTATGTGAGGGGGAGAGTGTTTAGATATGTTAACCCATAATGGAAATGACATGTTAGGCATGTCATTTTAGCAGGACTATCTCAGAAGGGAAATATTATTTACTTCCAAAACAGATCTAAAACCTGAAAGCCTTAGGAAACATACAATACCACCGTATTTTGAGTTTGTGTTATGAGTGGAGGGAAAACCAATCTAATTTAGGCCTCCACCCAAGTGTCTAATGTCCAGCTCTTCAGGACCACTAAATGGATGGGTGGTCTATTTCTGACCAGGTTAAAAAGGGAAGCCCATACTCCTTTCTCGCTGTGGGGGTAAGAAACGGGGGGGCCCCCCCGCAACCACCTGCTTCCCTCTCTGGAATCCGCATATAAAGTAGCGACTATCTGTATATCGTTCTCGGTGCAGAGCCCAAGGTATAAACCAATGTAGGCGGTGCACTAGATAACATCAAAGCCCCAGGCAGGGGCCAGAAAAGGGGGGGGCAAAAACTGCGGAGGGAATGAAGCGCCTCCCCCTAGCATTTCCTCTCACGCCCACTTCCAACCTAGGAGGCTTTTGGTTTCAGCTTTTGTTGTTTTTAAAATTAAAAGTTAAACCAGGAAGCTTTGGATCTGACTTTTGCGTTGCAGTTCGGGTAAGTTTTTTCTCGGTTCTTTTGTCTGGCTGGGAAGAGCCTGGGCGTGGGGCACAGTTGGCAGATCGTGAGAGGAAGGTTTGGTGCTGGGTCGCCCAGAGGAGGAGGGATTCGGCCGGTGGACGGGAAAGCCCGGCGCGCGCCGAGGGCGGAGGGCCGAGGGGAGGGACGGGCGGCGTGACCCGGCGGCCGGCGGGGAGGAACCTCCGGGATCTCCGCATGGCGGTGGCGCTGCCGGGCGGCGCGCAGGGCGGAAGGCTGGGGCCGCGGGGCCGCGCCAGGGGGGAGCCCGAGCCGGGCTGGGCCAGGTGGCCGCGTGGGAACGGGGGCCGAGGATCCGCGGGCGGGGGCGGGGAGGGGCGTATGGGGCGACGCGGGGTTCAGTGGCTGCGGCTCCGGAGTGGACTTGTGCTCTCTTAAAACTGTTCATCAAGAAAAATGTATAGAGCATTTCAGTGACATTATCCTTCCTCGAACCCCACTTCCCCCAACGGGGCTGCAGAAACGTTCACGAGGCCAGTAGGGATGGAGCCCGAGAGAAATGGCCCCCTAGGAGCTCCCTTTTTTACGGGGGCAAAGAATGTACCGGTTCCCCCATTGTTCCAGGATTTTTGACAGTTCAAACTGCGGTTTACCATTCATATTTCATCATCTGGTTCAATTTTTACCCCCACGTTCCGTTTATTTGATGCGTTTTGAGAAACTATATTGAATTTGCCACAACACAATTAAGCCGAAACAATCTAGTTTATAGGTTAGCTGGATTTCCCTGTGTTCTGATATCTAGGAAGTTAATCTTTGATATCTAGTAAGTGTAGACAGCATTAGGAAAAGAAATATTTAGAAAATTTGAAAACTTAGTAGGAAACTGTATTGTATACATTTCAAAGAAAAGTTTAATGTCAATTTCCTGCTCAAAAATAAATTGAAATGACAGATTTTGCCTATTATAATTCAAAAGTGCATGTATATTTCACTAGAAAGTTCATAGCAATGCTAAAACCCGAATAAACATTGACAGTATATATTTCTGGTGTGCTCAACAACTACTGGGATAAAGGTATTAATTCAGTTAGCATTTTTGACTTCCCAAGTGACATTACTAGACTTATTATCAAGGTACCTTTATTCTGATTATTAGCGATACCGTCTCATTTAAGTGCATGTTTATTTTTAATTCAAATAACTCTGTTAAGTTACACTATATATTTTTTAGGATTTTAGCCCATCAAATATAGTTTCATTTCGTAAGAGAGAGATCTACCACAGTGAAAATAAAAAATTGCACTATTTCATTGTGGGATTAGCATTAGTATCCTAGACGTCATTTCAAATTTACACCGTTGGATGATCCTTGCTCTTATAACCAAATTTACTTTTTACTTGGCATATTTTTAACCTCAAAGTCGCCATCACCGAGCATACCATTTTTAATAATTTCCATTCCGGTGCTTTGAACTTTTTTTTTTAGCACAAATGAGCTAGACGTAGGATTTCCTCAGGGAAATCTTAGGGGTCAATCCTAGCAGGAAAACCCAAGACGCCTATGGAAGCCCAAGAGAACAGAACCATTCAAGTTTGCACAGATGGCCAGCTGTCTTAGTGGGTGTAGGATCGTTAAGCATTTTTATTCCTTAAAAGGGGAAAACAGTTTGGTTTTATCAGAGAATTTTTTTGCATCTTAATTTTTGTTTTACCTATTCCTCCCAAGTTCGGAGTGTCCCATTAAACCCGGCCACTCTTGCCCGCTTATTTAGGTGTATGTGTGGAATTTCTGAGTCCCTAACTACTGATATTCTTTAGGTCTAACCCTGAAAAACCTTTGTTACCCTGGTCCAGCCTCTCCTAATTTCTTCGCCATAGATTTCCACTTCTTCCTTCCTCTACTGCTTTCTAGCAGCCAGATTAAACTCTGGTTTATAGTAATTACTCCCTCTTCCCCTTTCACTCCTCCCTAGCATCCCACGAACCGTGTCAGCTGCCCAGCGCCGCACTCCTACTTTTTTGTCCCCGAAGTCCCCTCCACCGTATGCCCCACGCTGTCAGGCGGGCAGGGAGGGGTTAATTGCGCTCGCAGCTACGGCTCTGGGAAGCACCAACCGGCTTTAGAGCGGCCTCTGGAATAACCTTGGCTTTCCTCGCACTTTTAATAGAACTTCGGCCACCAAAAAGTGGTTTCAGTTCAGGGTTAATAGGTCCCCTTCTACCCTCCAAACCAACACTCCGCCCCCCTCCGGCTTTTTTAAAGTTGTTTTTCAAAGTTAATGAGTTTCAAGTTTCACAATGACTTTCCCCTTCCCTGTAAGCGTTGCTGAGGAAACCCCCTTGGGGTCCCCCCTCCCCTGTGTCTCCCCTTCCCCCATTCGGCCCGGGCGAGGGGCGGGGCTGGGAGACCCCATGACGTCACCAGGCCAGCCCACATCCTGCTTTAGAAAGTAAAGAGACGGTAAAGAGAAACTACGGCCCCGCCCGTCCCCGCCCCTCTTCCCCCACCAACCGCCCCCAACTGCGCGACCCGGCCAGGCCTTCCCCGAGCCGCGTGACCGGCCTGGCCCGCCCCTTCGTCCTCGACTGGCGCGAGTACCCCAGGCGGCGCGATGTGGGCAGCCAGCCCCTCGCGTCTCTAACCCCGCCCTCCCCCTCGACCAGCGCCGCCGCCTCCTTCCGCGTCCCCCCAGAGTCCCGGCTGCGGCCCGGCGGGGCGGAGCCGCGGGTGGGCGGCGGGGCCAGGTGTGGTCCCGGGCCCGCCCCGCAGGGGAGACCCCGGGCACCAGTTCCAAGTTAGTGCCGGGCTGGGGCACCCAGCTCGTCCCCAGCCCCGGGGCAGAGTGGGGGCCCAGCCCGCCGAGCTGGGCCCCGGCGCCGGGGTGTCCTCCGTCCCTATTCCCCGCCCCAGCCCGGGCCCGGGGACGCCCCCTCCCCCGCCCGCGCGTCGCAGCCTGCGGCCTCCCCGCCTCCCGCCCCCGGGGATCCCCTGCCGCCCCGCCCACCCGCGGGAAAGCCTCTGACCTTCGCCCTCCCTCCCCCGCGCCGCCCTGGCCGCGCTCCTCCCGCGGTCCCTAAAGACGCTAAACGTGCCCTATTCTGTCCCCGGGGAGAGGTAAAGCCCGCGCCCGCCCTCCCCGTCCCCGGGCCCCGTGGCCCCAGGGTCCGCCCGCCCGGCCGGGTTGCGCGCCCCCGACCCCCCGGACGGCCCCTCCCCGGCGGCCGCTATCATGCCGCGGCCCGGGGCGCCAGCTAGCGCCGCCGCCTCCCCCGCCCGGCGCCTGCGGCCCCCGCCCGCGCGCCCCCCCGCCCCCCGGCCCGCTCCCCTGTTTAATATTTCAGCGCTGGGTGGTGTGAGCGCCAGTCGCCGGCCTTTAGTGGGGCTGGTGCTGGGGCGGCGGCGGCGGGGAGGCGGACGGAGCCGGGGGACCGGGAGAGCAGTCGCAGGAGGAGGAGGTTATGTTTGTGTTTGGGGTTGTCAAGTGAAGGAGCGATCCCAGGCGCCGCCGCCGCTGTCCCTGCCGCGCGGGGGTCGCAGAAATTCCTAGCTGCGGCCGCCGCCATCAGCAGCGCAGCTCCGGGGCGGGCTGCAGCGGCCGCGGCTCCGCCGAGCGTCCTGGCAGCAGGTTCGGCGCGGGCTCCGCGGCGGGGGCGCTGCAGCTGGGGAGGGCCGCGGGGCGGAGCGGGGGGCGGCAGGACCACATCCCCCTCGGCGGGCGGGGGGCGTGCGGGCGCGCGTGTGTGTGTGTGCGTGTGTGTGCGAGCGTGTGTGTGCAACCGCCGACCTTGCAGAGGGGATGGCTGCGTGCGGGAGACACTTGCCACTTCTGGGCGCCCTCGCTGCGCGCGAGCGGAGCAGGTACGGAGGGACCCAGCCTCCCCAGCCACCTTCCACCCGCAGACGCATTTTGCAAGAGGGTAGGGGCTGAGGGAGACCAGGCCCCGGTCTCCCAACCTCCCGGCTTTGTGGCTTTCTTTCCCTTTCGTTCTTTGCTCTAAGTGCCTGTTTACTCCCGGCCACCTGGGTAGTTTCTTTCCGGGTTGGGATTGCGCGCCCGCAGCTGTTGGGAAGGGGGCGGTGGGTTGGGGCGCGGGTGGGATCGGGCTCGGCTAGGAGTTGCTGGCTGGAGAGGGGAGGGGGCGGTGGCGGAGCTGGCGGCGAGGAGGAGTCTCTGGGCTGCCGCGCTCGCCTCATCTCCTCCTCCTCCCCATCTCTTCCTCCTCCTCCGGCTCTCCGCATCCACTCCAGGCTCCTTCCTGAGCTGGCACTTCCATTCCCCCTCCTCCTGGCATGCGAAGCGCTTTGTTCAGTGCAGCGTTGCAGAGGGGTTTTCCCAGGCTCCGCCCTCCACATTCATTCATGTTTTTTCTCCTTGCAACTGTCTTTACGCTTTTTGATCGTGTCATGTTTTTGCTCCGTATGTAGTATTTATTTCTTTCCCGTAAATGAATGGTTTATCACTCGTCCTAGTCGCTACACTGCTGTTGTCTTTGGAAATACCCACTTCCCCCCACAAGGATTTAACAGGGGATGGACAGCTAGGGACCGTGGGTAGGCAGTGAACGGGGTAGCAGGAAGCCTTTACAGATTGGGAATTTGCATATTTTACATTTATGCTCTGGATCCTGCAGGATCACATGATCAGATTACGACCAGAGTTCAGGCTTTAAAAACTTCCAAATATCCTATTTAAAAGCTTTAAGTTTAACAAGGAATGTTATTAAGCATTTGTGCAATTTATTTGAGCCTAATATTGCTAAATTCTTTATTGAATCAGAACCTTCTTGAATCAGTGGATGTTTCTTTAGTGCAGGGAGTTGAGAAACCTTATCTTTTATAGATCATTTAGCACAGTGGTAGATGAAATATGTAGTTGGATCATTATATTCTTTCTCACGAGATTAAAAGTTGCAGTAATTCTGTGCTGTGCTGACATACAGCCACATAAGGATAAAATACTGAACTTAATTGTAGCCTTCTTTACCTTCTAGTTATTTGCTATGATGAAACCATAGATTTCTAGCACCTTAGACTAGGATATTAGTCACATTCTTCCCTTTATAGGCTTTCTGAGGGAGAATTAATATTTCATCATTTTTGTGTGTCAGGCAAAACATTTGCATTGTTTAGCCCTTATCACAACCTTATGAAGTGAATTATATTTCTTAATTTTACAGTTGGGAAATCTGATCTTCAGAGAGGTTAAATAATTTGAACAAGGCCACACAGGGCATAAAGCCTGGCTTTGAACCCAGTTTGATCTGACACCAAAATAAGTGTTCATGATTTGCTGTGCAGTACAGCTTCTTGAAAAAAAAAAAAGAAAAACCCCTGAGAGTAGGTATTATCATATTCTCTACAGAAATCGTACTGGAAGTAACAGAGTCATTCTTAGTTGCCTGTCTTGGGCAGATCACTTAATTTCCCTTTTATTAAATAGTTTTCTTGTCTATAAAGTGAATAAGTGATAGTTACCTTCTCAGTTATTGTTATGATTAAATTAGGTAATGTGTAGAAAGTATACAGGCACATAGGTATTCTTTTGTTTCTTATGTGCTGCCACATACAACAAGTTTTAAACAAAGTATTCCATTCTTCTGTCTTTGCTTAGTAATTAAACATTGTTTCATGTTTAACAGGAACATAAAGAGCCTTGCTGATCTTGCAGGAAGTTAAAACTAAAATTTTAGCTCCAGGATCCTTGAGAATCTTGAGGAAGGGGAGTCTGAGGTGCCTGATTTGGGGACATAGGTGATTAGGTTTTGGATCATTACTGTTTTGGCATATTGTATTTCAGATCACTGTTTTAAAAAATGTGTACTTCAGGACAGGCTAAGATATGCTGCAATAATAAATAACTCCTAAACTTCACTGACTTAACAGAATAAAAATCCATTTCTTGTTTATGTTGCCTGATCATAGAACTCAGGTCTGTGTTGTTGTCAGATTCACTATCTGGAACAGTGCTGGTCCCAAGGCAGAAGGACGGGAGCTCTGGAGGACTTTGTTTTTGATAACCGAAACGCCCTGGAAGCAAAGAATGTCTTACCCACTCACAAATCACTAGCTACAATAGTCATACATTCCAGCTAAACACAGGGAGGCAGAAAATGCAGTCTTACCTTGAGCCTAGAAGGGAGGTCTGGAATAATTGGGACGCAGCCATAATAGTAACTGCATATATTAAGTGGAGTTGTTAACTCTAAAACAAGATGGATAAGATATGGTTCCTGCCCTTGTAAATGAGCACATGTACCATGTACAAAATAATCCGTTTGTAACCTAAAGCTATACTTTATTGTACTTGGTAATATTATTTTAAAACACAAAGTGTATTTTTTTCCAGTCTTGTTTGATAAAGGGATGGTGATGCCTGCCCCCGTTTTCTTAATGGGGAGGCCCAGATATTGGCAGAATGACACGTCTATGTTTAAAAGTTAGTGATCTTTTATAGTGGCACGCAGCTTGGTTACCTTGAGTTTAGGTTAGTGGCATGTTAGGCAGTAACTTTTAAAGTATCTTTTTCCTTTGGAGATAATAAAATATGCTTCTTGTTTTTTACTTTTTCAGTACATGGATTAATTGATGTACATTTGAGTTTATGGAGCTACCTTTTTGTGACCCGCTCTTGCTACAGTTTCTAAGAAGAAAAAGGAGTCCCTGAATCAAAGAAGATGCCTCGAACCAAACAGATTCATCCCAGAAATCTAAGAGGTAAGGCTCTAAGTTAAGTAGAAGTAAGGTTTGCAGTAAAATCTTTTAATACAGCATCTCTTTGGTGACAGGAATGGCAGTTTGTTAGATGCCGACCCTGTTCCACAGCGAGCTCTATTTCTCTTGTTCATTTCTATTTGTTTTGCACCATTCTTGTCTTCTTGTTTCTCAGGAGATACTAATAAACATCTGCTGAATGAATTAATTGAGTTTGACAAAATTACAGTGTCTTCGCAAGTATTAGCTGTAGGTATTAAAGGCTGAGATGTGCTCTTTCTTGACAGGAAGTGTATCAAGGAATCTGAAATGAAGGGTTGAATCTTCTTTGTCAGCTGGATCATCATGAATTTTTTGTTTTTTTTTTTCACCCCTTCATACTTTTGAGATTTCTTTCTGTACTGCTGTATAAGTTAGGTTAACAAGGTAAGAGAGTTGTAGTTGGCATTTACTCAGAGCATTATTTGCAGAAGTCAGAGGCAGTTTGACGTATTTTCCACAAAGAAGCAGCACGTCAAAAATACGCATTTTAGGCTCGGAGTCTGTGGCTCAACTGGCTAAGGCACCAGCCACGTACACCTGAGCTGGCGGGTTCGAATCCAGCCCGGGCCCGCCAAACAACAATGATGGCTGCAACCAAAAAATGGCCAGGCGTTGTGGCGGACGCCTGTGGTCCCAGCTACATGGGAGGTGGAGGCAGGAGACTCGCTTGGGCCCAGGAGTTGGAGGTTGCTGTGAGCTGTGATGCCACAGCCCTCTTTCCAGGGTGACAGCTTGAGGCTCTGTCTCAAAAAAAAAAAAAAATACACATTTCACACAATGACTTAAAAAAGAGTGTTTTCTCCTTAATTGTCAACAGATATTTTAATGTTAGAAAAGTAAGTTTCTTCTAGCTTACTTGTTTTAAAGATCTGTATTGTTCTACTGTGTTTCATCATCTGGGAATAGTAATTATCTTTTATATTAAACGGCATTAGATAAGAATGTACAGTATTAGGCAAAGAACTACTATTAATGTTTTGAGACAGATTGTGTTATTGTCCATTATTTCACTTCCAAGAAACACAGTTGACCCCATGCTTTGTGTGAGTTTCAACTTGCTGGGCTTATTGGTGTTGCCAGGAGGGCATCATTTGTTTCTGTTTGTGAGGATTTTACGTTTTTTGATTTGTGTTTATTTCAAAACTTTTGAATTGACCCATGTACCTTAAAAATGATCAGATTACGTTTCCATGGCAGTTTCAATTCAAATATAATCTTTCTTAATTTTTTCTTGGTTATTTTTGTTATTGTTGTTCAGCAGGCCCTGGCCAGTTCGAACCCACCAGCCCAGGTGCATGTGGCCGGCACTCTAACCACTTAGGGGTGCTGAGCCACTGAGCGAGATTTTAGAGACAGGGTCTCACTCTTGCACAGGCTGGTCTGGAACTCCTGAGCTCAGGCAATCCGCCTGCCTCGGCATCCCAGAGTACTAGGATTACAGGCATGAGCCAGGAACCCCTCTATGAGGTTCTTTAGTAGAAAAGCATACTACTGATTGTTATCTTATGACTGGGAAATACATTTGGGGTAGAAATGAGACATTCAGACCTGGTAGGTGACCTGTACGAGTTTAGTCTCTTCACCCGTGACGTGTCAACCAGATAGAACCTTTGTTTTTGATGCCTTTTTCCCATTGGCATAGTGCGGATGGATAGAGTTTCAACGCTGATTCTCCTTCGTGAGGCTGAAGAAGAATTTTGGAAGAAATGAGAGGAGGACTGGCGTGTTGTCCTAGGTTCCCTGGAGAGGGGTCTCTGGGCCGTGGTGGGACAAACTCCCAAGCCCGAGCCGCTCTGTATATTCTTGGTGAACTGACGGCGGTGCTGTGCCGCCTGGCCCTGTGGCCAGTGTGCCCTTAGTGACCACTCCTCTGTGGAGGGGCTGTCCCTGCCGCCTTCCTAGGTCTTTGCTTGGACTCGGTGGGGGGTGGGAGGGTGGACATGCACTAGAGCGGTGGTTCTCAACCTTCCGAATGCTGCAACCCTGTAATACAGTTCCTGTGGGTCGCGACCCATAGCTTGAGAACCGTGGCCGTCGAGGACCCGCTGACTGGGGGTTCCAGGCCAGTTCTGGTATCATAAAAGGCAGTCTTTGCTTCGCCAGTCATTATTGTGAGTATGTTTCGAAGCTTTAGCGAAGAGGAAGAGAGATGATACCTATCAGAGTTGTACTTGGGTCTAAGGTTTCAGAGCCTTGTCTGCTTTAAGATTGGAAGTCAGTGTGGAAAATACTAAGCATGAACCTTTGGCAAAACATATTTTGAGAAGTTGGTGTAGCTGTTTTTCATTTTTATTGGTTGAGTGCATTTGGCTCTGAACCTACCATGAAAATGAGAAGTTTTTTCCTCTCCGAGAGCCAGCTTTGTTACACTGTGAGACGTGCCATAGAGGAAGGTGGTCAGATCACAGGCATGAGCCACACAGGGGGGTCTGAGGAGGGCCTGAGTGCGCAGGGAGGCTCTCCGCCAACCTTCCTGCCAGTTCTTTGCGGTACCACATGGATTGTCATCTCAGGAGCTCAGTGCGCAAAGCCAGCATTTCTGCGCTTGGTCCTCTTCCTGGAATACCTCTTCTCCTTCTATTGCTGCTATTTTCTTACTCCATGTGGGAGATGTGTCTGCTCAAGAAGATTTCACCTGGTCTTTGAGTTTGTCCCTTGTCCTCTTCCCTTCTCCCCTTGCCAAAGTACCCTCTGCCCCTCCACAAACCTACACCGAGGCTCCCTTGCTTGTGTTTGTACGTGGCTTGAACTTAGGATGTTGTATCACAACTTTTCTCATACAGAGCTCTCGGCTGGATTCTAAATATGTCTGAAGAGATCATTTTGGTCATCTGGCTCAACAAAAGAATATTTGGTTTTGTTAACTTTTTAGCAAATGAAAGGGGAGAGTTAAGATGATTTGACCCATGAAATTTATGCTTTTGGATCATGATTAGGAACTGCATCTTGCCAGATTTGATAGCCTCTGATTAAAGAACTTGTGATAATTTTAATTGCCTGTACAGATAAACCAAGAGGTTATGACTAACTTTTGTTTTATGTGAAGTTTCACCATTGGATTCCTGGAGTTTATCCCTTCAGTACATTTAATGAGTATAAAAGTAAAGAGTTTGGCCTTATTCTGTCGTTGACTAGCTGTGTGGTCTTGGGCAAGCTCTGAGTGTTGGTTTTCTCATCTGTGAAATGGAAATAAAGTGTGAAGGTTAGATGATAACGGCAAATGCAAACATTTGCCACAGTATCTGACACAGGGTAAACCTTCAAGCCAGGGAACTATTACTTTCTATAAAAAACTGGTTTATGTTGATCTCTGGAGTTGCCTATGGTTCATAAGTAGAGGAAACAAGAATACCAACATAGAACCTTTAATTGCAATTCATGCTGTATCTGCGCTTAGCTTTGATCACTGACATGGCCCGTTGTTCAGACTTCTTAAAGCTTGGGACCTGGAGGAAAGAGGTCAGTACAGAAAATATTTTGGGGAGAAAGATTCTTACCCAGTGCCGTGTTTCCTCAATTTTTTCACTTAAACTCATTGAAACCTTGTCTCAGTTTTGACACTGTTAGAATGAGGTTAAACAGAATATTTATTTGTCTCAGGAAACATTTTATTTTCTCGAACTGTTTTTAAAAATGTTGACATCAGAGATGGTGTGAGATTGAAGTGAAGGCTTTCCTTAGATTCTGAGATGGCAGCCATCTTTCTGTCCCCTGCTCTGCTTCTGTGTGAGACAAGAGAAACCCAACTGGGTTTTCAGGATTAATCTGATTAAGATGAATGTTTTCATTGGCATTGAGTGTGTGGCCCTACTTCAGTGGTGGTTTTATAAAGTCTTCACCGTGAATAAAATCTTATGTTTACTTGTTAGGTAGGGATTATCTTGGTGAGCTTAAAGTGCAGTAGGTTTAATTTTGATGATTTTCAGATGGAATTCTAGCTGTTTAAGCATTGTTTTTTTACATTTGGATGTGAGGTCAGCAGTTCCATGCTGACAACCTTAAGATTTGAGAAGTCAGGAAATCTTGTACTGAAAACAACCCAATGGTTTATTAAAAAAAAATGAAAAAAATTCTGTATACAACTGTAGCTATAAAGGAAGTAAGTAATAATTAAAAGAATAGTTTTTGCTGATGTAGGTGAAAAAGTAATGTAAATAGCTGACATGGTTTAGTTTGAGTAGGATTAAAAATAAGAGAAAAGACTTCATATGGCAAACCTCCCACTTTTTTTTTTTACAGATAATTATTTTTCAGCTCATGTTGTGAGCTTATTTGAAGCTTTTTGAATGCTTATTAACATCATCCAAAAGCTTTTTTCTTATTAAAAGCAAATACAAAATGTGATAATATGATTAACTAGAGTAATGATTTTATTTTAGAACATTTTTGCACAAGATATGTTCTGATGAGGTAAAATATTTGTTTTTATCATAGAATAGAAAAATATATGCATATAATCTTCTATTATATACAAACATTTCTAAGCTTCACATTTAGAATGCAATAATATGAACAAGTCTGGGCTAAAGTTGGTTCTTGTATTATGTGGAAAAAGTATTTTCTAAAGAAATTAAGTGCTTTTCTTTTTCTTTCTTTCTTTTTTTTTTTTTTTGTGAGACAGAGCCTCAAGCTATCACCCTGGATAGGGTGCCGTGGCATCACAGCTCACAGCAACCTCCAATTCCTGGGCTCAAGCGAGTCTCCTGCCTCTGCCTCCCAAGTAGCTGGGATTGCAGGTGCCCGCCATAACGCCCGGCCAGTTTTTTGGTTGCAGCCGTCATTGTTGTTTGGCGGGCCCAGGCTGGATTCGAACCCGCCAGCTCAGGTGTACGTGGCTGGCGCCTTAGCCCGCTGAGCCACAGGCGCCGAGCCAGTGCTTTTCTTTTTCATTCATATATTTAATTCTTTTAAAACATTTTAGTGGGGCACCTGTAGTCCCACATGCTTGGGAGGCTAACACAAGAGAATCACTTAAGCCCAAGGGTTTGAGGTTGCTGTGAGCTGTGATTTCACTGCACTCTACCGAGGGGGATGTAGTGAGATTCTGCCTCAAGTACTTTTCTGCATATTAATGCATAGTATACTCATTGCAGATCATGCTGTGGTATTCTTATAAAGCACCTGATTTTTATGCTACTATTAACTGTTGTTCAATACAGCACAAAAGCTTATAATCAGGGTCCTTTTTTTCTCAATGTTCAAGTCCTTTTTTTAGAAAGAAGGCCTTTTTAGCCATTTAGGTATATTTAGTAAAGGATTGCATTCATTTTGATTTTACTTCTATTACCTTTAAATAAAATTTTCAGAAGTTTCTTAGAAATGTTCTATGATGAGTTTTGTTCTAGAGAATATTCTTTTTTTTTAAGAGACAAAGTCTCACTTTATCGCCCTCAGTAGAGTGCCATGCCATCACAGCTCACAGCAACCTCCAAGCTTAGGTGATTATCTTGCCTCAGCTCCGCAGTAGCTGGGACTACAGGTGCCCTCCACAACGCCCGGCTATTTTGTTTTTTTGTTGCAGTTTGGCGGGGCCGGGTTCGAACCTGCCACCCTCGGTATATGGGGCCGGTGCCCTACTGACTGTGTCACAGGCGCCTCCCTCTAGAGAATATTCTTATGCTGTGGGGCAGAAGTATTAAACAAATATGAAGTAGTTGGCCACTATGTAGTTAACCAGAATTTCCATGTGGCTGTACTTAGTATGAATAGAGTGTGAATTTCACCAAGTATACTTACTGTTTTGTATTTTGAAGAGTGCTTGTATGTACTTATCTTCCATCTCTTTCAAATTTGTCAGTGGAGAAAAAGATCAGCTTGTAATAGTTACAATCAGCAGGTAGTAGTATGTTAAACATGCAACTTAGGGCAGTATTTGATAGTTTAAAAATAGATAAAAAATAAAAATGAACTGAGCTGATACACAGGGGCCTAGTCGGTGTTAAGCTGTGCTGGGTTTCCCTGTGTCTATGGGTTTTTGTGTGCCTCTCCACAGAATTATGTAAGCTTTACAGCAGGAAAGATGGGCCTTGGAGGTTATTTAGTTTAGCTTCTTCGTTTTATGAATGAGAAATAAAAGTGACCAGAGAAATTTAAGTGAATTGACTTGCAGCAGCTTATTTGTACTTTGTTTGAGATGATGTTTGTGGAATAGTCTCCTGAAATTTTTTTAACCATATTACTTCCTATAGATAATGGATTTTTATGGGCCAGTGGCAGGAAAGAGGCTATTTTTAATATAGTTTTTATGGTGATTGAAAGAGCTAACCCTTCCACAGATCTGCGCCATCTTCCATTCAAAGTGATTTTTACATATTTGCTTAAAATTGTAACGTTTTCACATTAATTTCCCCAGAAATATTTTCTAAGTCTTCAAGTCTGAAATCTCTCCTATTACACTAAAACTCCCCTTTCCATTTTAAGTAAGACATCTCTACCTTCATCTGTCCAAAACTAAGCAGATCCCTACAGTCACGAGAGATAGGTACTATTACGACCCCATTTTATGGACCAGGGAACGAGGCAGAGAGAGATTGCTGTGTGCCCAGGGTCACACGGCTGGGCGTCTCCAGTGCCTTTGCTCCGAGCCATCCTACTTATACTCGCTAATGCTGGTGGTAGAAAGAGCTTTCCTGATTAGTTACAATTTGGAAATGCTCTCCAAATCCCGGTTGAGAAATAATACTCATTAGGCATATAGATTACTCAGGAGGTCCGAATTTGCAGGATTATTTTTTTGGCCTCTAAGTCATTGAAACTCCATTTCAAAGTTAGGTGTGTATACATTACTCCAATTTTGATTTGCTATCACAGACAGTCAAGGGAACTTCCAGGTGCTCCAAGAGAAAAAGAATAGTTGTTCCGTCAAAAATGTTTCCTTATATAATCTGCTTAGTTTTGAACAGGTGAAATAGAGATGTCGTACTTACAATGGAAAATGGCTGTATTAATTGGGACTTTTAGTGTAACAGTTGATATTTCAGACTTGAAGACTTAGAAAATATTTCTGGTGAAACTAATGTGAAAACACATTAGTGTTTAAAATATAGAAGATGCCATTCCATAGTTTGTTCTCTGATGATAGGTACAGTAAAATGTAGAAAAAGAATGCTATTTTAGATGTGTGTGGACTCTTCCACGTTGCAGATATAGATAAAGGGGAAATAAAGATTAAGGGATCAGAGTTAGGAGATTTTATTAGTCTTTCATTTTAATGGGAACAGTGAAAATGCTAGTAGATTATGCCTAGATATAAAATCTCGCACCTATTCTGTTTGAGTTCTTACTATAATTTGTCTTGAACACAGGAAAAAAAACTAAGAGTAATATGAAGCAACAAGTATATTTCAGATTAATCTGGTCTATGCAATATTGAAATTCCAAAGGGAAAATTGAGCAAAACGTAATCGGAGTGGGATCAAGCAACTAAGAAATACCTCTTGGAGCAGTCACCTTTATTATCAATGAAATTTTGGAGTGGGGTGGGCATGGAAGGAAAAAAAAAAGAAAATTTGAATGAAAAGTAATTTTGAGATGGGTTATTAAAGAAAGGAAAGATACATTGGCAGAGAAAATAAGTTATTTTGACTTTGGTGGAGGAAAGAATGAGGAATAAGTCAGCTAGAAGGATTGTTGGTCTAGTCTGCTTGGTTAGACTGGATTTTTCAATGAACTTAAAACTCTAAGGAAGAAAAGAGGAAAGGAAACTTCTTAGATTAGATGTATATAGTTTGTGTTTATAGTTATTATAAAATTACCAGATTAAGTTCCTTTACACTGCCAGGCAGATCTCATGTGTTTAAAGAAGGTACATCAAAGGCTGGCCACTATCTTATATTTCCTTAAAACTGAAAAACAACCTTGGTGTAGCATTAGTATGATTTGTTGACATCCAGGAAAGAGTTATAGGTTAAAAGAATGAGGTAGGCTTTCTTTTGTTTCCCTATTTCAGAAAATCATTGTGCAAGTAAATAAACCAGCAACAGAGCAACATGTGACCTTCAGCAAATAACTTCAGTTTCTTCTTTGAGTACAAGGCATTGTAGTGGGCAGAGGTTAGTGGGAGTGATATTGACCTGTGATTTTCTTTTTACTTCTAAATAGCTCTTATTCTAGGGCAGGAGTCAGTAAACTGCAGTCTAGTCTCTCCGCCTGTTTTTGTAAATAAAGTTTTATTGAAACATAGCCACACTCATTTGTTTACCTACTGTCTATGGCTGCTTCCGTATATCAGCAACAAAGTTGAATAGTTGCTTAAGCCTAAAATATTTATTTATTTAATCCTTTACAGAAAAGTTTGCTGGTCTCTGTTAGTAATGGCAATAATAAAGGAGAAGTGACTTACGTATTTATAATTATGTTTGGGATAAATAAGAAAATACCCCTTCTTTCTATATAGAAGACTGCTTTAGGAATGAATTTTAGGGGAACCTAGATCTATTGTTTTAGTATGTGAGTATCTGTTGCAGCAGGCATGGTAAGGGGAGTTCGCATTTGTTTGAGAAGAAGTCCCTTTACTGGTATTTCTAAAATGGAGAGCCTTAGGTTGAGTTGTTTTTGCCAGAAAAATTCAGTTGTTCTTGATTTTCTGATACCAAGATTGTGAGTTTCCACCCAGTAGTCCCCGGTCATTAGGCAGCCAACTGTCCTGTCAGATAGACTATACTGTCCTTTTTCTAATTGTTATCTCCATTAGTCACCTCTATATTTAACTCATGTGATAGAAATATATCAAAAGCAATACATTTTCAACATGAAGAATTGTTCTTCAGCAAAATACAGCTGCCTTTGAGAGGAGGGCCTCCTGAATAATGAGCCCTGAGAGGAATGGGATGGAGTCCTCTGAGTGATAATTGCTGTTAATACATTCAGCATTCAAATTTCTATTCAGGCTTTGGGGAACACAGTTAAACTTCGTGAATTCTCAGTGTTCTATACCACACTTTCTTTAATATCCTAATGATTCTTAATTTCTGGTGGTTTGGGGGTTGTGGGATGAGAATTGGTAGAGAAAATAATATTTTGGGGATATGGTTTTGTTTTGCTTAAGTTTACCTTTAAGGGTAGACCCCATTGAGTTCTTGGTAACGATTGAGTAGTTTGAGAAATACTTTTTGAAAGCAAAGTTAATTCTCCACGGACATGTTGGATTGCTAAGCTCTTTCTTTTGGCACATGCCAGTGTTAAACCATGGCTCAGAAATAGTAAGAGAATCAGCAACTATTAACACATTTCTTTTTCAGTGACAGTCAGGGCCTAGAATGGTCATGAAGTATGGGGGAACTCAGAAGCCTCTGTGTGAACTTGTGTGGCCCTGCTGTGACGTGATGGACACGTGCTCAATAGCTCCGACCTGTCTTCTAGGAAAGTTACAGTCGAACGTGTAACCTGTGAAAGTTCAGACCACTCTGCCAATATTTGATGAATGAACATATAAGTCTATATTCAATTAACATACATAAGGAGAAGTCTGGCTGCCTAGCCAAGGCTAAATGCATTATTCGGCCTTCTGTATGTTGATGGTTTAAGTTGACCTACTGTGTGTTGATGGAATTAGTGCTGTCTGTGATGAGTTACGAGTTCAGCCTTCACATTAACATCTTCGTGGAGGAGCTAGAGTTTGCATTTATTTTGCATTTGATGATAGGTTCCTTCATGGCAAGATTACCTTTTTCAGTCTCCAGATAGTGTCATACTACTGAATAGTACATTTTTTAATAGCTTTATTAAGAGATAACTTTTGATATTTGGTAACTTTATAGAATAGGGCAACCTCTACCATTTTTGGAACACATCTGTCACCCCCAACATTTCCTTGTGCCTGGTAGGCAGTCATTCCTCACTCCCACTGTTAGCTCCACCAACTGCTGGTCTATGTTCTGGTGATTTAATAAATGGAATTGTATAACATGTGTTTTTTACATTTGGCTGTTTCATTTAGCATAATGTATTTGAGAGGCATGTACATTGTAGCATATATCAGGATCTTTGTTACCTTTTATTACCATGTAATCTCTTATATGAATATACTACATTTTATTGATCCATTCACCAGTTGACAGACATTTGTACTATTTTCAGTGTTCAGCTAGTATGAATAATGTTGCCTTAAGCAGTCTTGTACAAAAGGTTTGCAGTTAGGTGGAGCAGTCTATAAATCTCAGGTCGAGTTGGTCTTTAATGTCTGTTTCACCTGATAATGCTACAGAGACTCCAGCTCTCTTAGGGTTGTTGTTCACCTGGCGTCTATTTCTGGTCCTTTTTCTTTGAACCTGGGGTATGTCTCTTGTGGACAACATGTTGCTGCAGTTGATTTTTCATCCAGTCTGACAATCGGCCATTGAGTGGGTGTTTATTTTGTCATACTGATGTAATTATCGTTATTGTTGGGTTTATGTCGCCATTTTTGCTATTTCTCTTCAGTTTATTTTATAATTTTGTTCCTCTGTAAATCCTTCATTGTCTTCTTTTGTGTTAAACTTTTATTGTAGGATTTTGATTTCTTTTTTTAATATACTTTTGAGTAATTTTCTAGTGGCTGCTCCAGGGATTATAATATTCATCTTAAAGTATCACTGTCTACTTGAGGATAGCGCCAGCTATGGTAAAATGCGGAAACTCTGTTGTAATACCTCCTTTTCCTCCTTTTATGTAATTATTTCATATATGTTTGATCCCTGTGGGCTGTAAAGCTTGCTATATAGCATTAAATCACTGCTTTAAACAATCTGTTTTTAAAATAATTTAAGATTCTGAAATGAGAAAAAATACTAATAGAGTTTTATATCTACCTCTGTATTTATCATCTCCAGCCTTCCCCACTTTTTCCTGTGGATTCAAGTTATTTCATGTCACTTTTTATTGAATTTGAAGGATTTTTAATAGGATTTTTGTGAGGCAGATTTTTTTTTTTAAAGTCGCATTTAAAAAATTAATGAAGTTTCTCCTTCAGTTTTAATGGATAGTTTTTGGGATATAGAATTCTTGGGTGATAGGGTTTTTGTTGTCCTTCACTCTGAACATTCCACTGCCCTTAGGCCTCTCTTGTTTTGAGGAGAAGTCAGCTGTTTATTTTATTGGTAATTTTTTTTCCCCTGCATAAGATGAATTGTTTTTTGCATGGCGCTTTCAAGGTTTTTCTTTGTCTTTCAACAGTTTGAGTATGGTATGTTTAGTGCGGCTGTCCTTGTTTTGTTGATTTTCAGATCGTTGACAATGGTTGTTCTTGACAGTTTTGTCTGGCTTCGTGATTGTGTTTTGGGGACTTCTTACCTCCTCACTTTGGCTTAGCTGTGCTCCCCATAAATGTGTATAGAGCATTCCCCTCTGGCATCTGAGAACATCAGATTACATAGGCTAATGGACTTCTTGCTTAGGAGTTCTACAGAGACTCATCTAGATGGCAGAATATGTAGATGCTGTTTAAAAAGTAGAAACAGTGAGATGATTGTGCTTTTAAGATACTGTTGCAGACATTATTAACATTTAAAATCCATACTACTGATGCAAATATTAGTCTGCTGATAATTTTAATATCTAAGCTTCTCTCACTGAGAGTGTAGTTTAGTTGGAAGAGAAAAAAGCAAGGGGTTGTCAAATTAGGATTGGATCCTGGTTCTAGGACAGTGGTTCTCAACCTTCCTAATGTTGTGGTCCTGTAATACAGTTCCTGTGGGTGGCGACCCACAGGTTGAGACCGCTGTTTCAGGACTTACTACGTCTGTGATCGACAGACTGTTAATCTCGTTGAGCTTGTTTTCTCACCTTAAATTGGGTAAAATAAACCTACTTTTTGGGTCATTTTGAAGGTTTAATATAGGTGAAACATCTGGTGCTTAGTAGAAATTCAGCAAATATTAGTTTACCCTCTTGACAAGTTTGTTTTGGAGAGATAGTTTTGGTAACTTTTTCTTTACTAGATTTATCTCCTTTACCTAATTTTGCTTATGTTTTTCTCCTCTTTTCATAGAATAATTTTGGTGCTTCATATAGTAATTGAAACATGCGACATATTTTCCTCAAAAAGAGTACATTTTGAGGCCAGGTGCAGTGGCTCACACCTGTAATCCTAGCACTCTGGGAGGCTGAGGTGGTGGATTGCCTAAGCTCACAGGTTCCATACCAGCCTGAGCAAAAGCGAGACCCCGTCTGTAAAAATAGCCAGGCGTGGCAGGTTCCTGTAGTCCCAGCTACTCAGGAGGCTGGGGCAAGAGAATCTCTTGAGCTCAAGAGTCTGAGGTTCCTGTGAGCTATAACTCCATGGCACTCTGGCAGGGGTGACAAAGAGAGACTCTGTCTAAAAAAAAAGGAAGAAAAAAAGAGTACATTTTGGTTGAATGCTCTTTGCAGATATCCAAAGCTTCCCAATATTTCATCGCAGTGTGTTGGTGGTATAGTAGTGAGCATAGTTGCTTTCAGTATATCATAGTGATTCCCTTCCTAAACTTTAAATTTTATGTGCTTGTAAGTGACAATGAAACATTTTACTGCCATTTGTGGTGAGTGAGCTCACGTATAGATGGTCTGTGACTTAAGGATGGTTCGTCTTACGTTCTTTTTACTTTGCAGTGGTACCCATATAGCCATTCTGATTTTCACTTTGCATTTTCCAATACATGAGAGATTTAACATTTTGTTTTAAAATGGGGTTTGTGTTAGATGATTTTGCCCAACTATAGGTTAATATAAGTGTTCTGAGCAAATTTAAGATAGGCTAGGCTAAGCTAGGGTGTTTGGCATTTTAAGAATATTATATGCATTTTTTATATTCAATATTTTCAACTTATGGTGGGTTTATTGGGATGTACCTCATTGTAAGTAAGGATCATCTGTGTGTAAGTATATATGTGTATACCGTGTATTAGATCATCCTGTGTAAGTTCTGCACAGTGAGAGAAAGAAGCGTTGTTTCTTAGACATCCTCAGGCTGTCATCGGAAGGAGCAAAACGAGATCTCTCATAGAGATTATCAAAGAATTTACAAAGAAATTTTCTTGACCTGGATCAACCTAGGAGGTTCTTTCCTGTGATATTTAGGTTAATAAGAAAGAAGTGGTAACTTTCCTTACATCAGGTTCAATGTCATCTTTAGTTTCTGGGGAGTCATGATTAGACTCTGGGACATCTAAATCTTCTTCATAAGGGCCATATTGTCATAGGATTCCTAGAACCAACAAGTTAGTAATGGTTCTTTCTATTGTACTTGCCACTGGTGAAAATGCTTTCTTCTAGAACATTTTGCAGATGTTTTTTAATAGAATTTTAAAACTTTAATTTTTAGACACCGTCTGTTCCTTAGAAGTCTTTAATTTTCTCCTGAAGATTGTGTTTGTTGTGGATCGTGCGTGTGTTTATCAAGATAAATTCCTGAAAATAAGGTACTTGGGTAGGTGCACATTTTGCAGTATAGACATTGTAGAATTTGGATATACAGGAAATCAAAATTCAGAGCTCATTTGTTGTAACGTGAAATCAGGCAGTCCCTGGTTAAAGAGTAGAGGGGATCATAGGGACATTTTATAGGCACATGCGTTACACTTGCAGCTACCGTTTGATGTCTGAAATGAGGTCTGACTTAGCACCTCACACATGCCAGTGACATACATGATACAGCGAAAGGATTGTGGTTAAGTAATGGATTTTGTGAACATCAAATGGCCTTTCAGCACCCGGATTTGCTGTAAGCATCAAACATGAAGTTATATCTGTACGCGGGTCCGTCTGACTCTTGTACTTCTATTAGACACTGATATAAATGTGTCTTCTGAGACAGAGACCTGTCTCTATAGCAGGTTTATAAAAATGGTTACTTTTTCTCCCTCAGGTTTTAAAAATTTTTGATAACTATCTCTGATAAAAAATTTTAGAAGAATGTTATAAATGAAGTAAAAGTTTAGACTTTTGTTCTTTACAGGGTGGATATCTTTTCTTGTACACTCAGCAAATGTTTGCAGATATCCCTGTGTGGTGCTGTACCAGCTCAGTGCTATGGAGGGTGTCAGTGCGACCCTGGCAGGCATCTTCGCCTCGACAGCCCTGACCCTGCAGTTCAATGGGAGAGATAAAGGAAGCCCACAGTTGTAACAACAAGTGCAAAGTGATAAGGGCCCTGGAGCTAGGAAAGCTGTCCCCAGAGACTGGGAAGGGAGGCAGTGTTCTCGGATTTTGTGAGCAAGCTGCCCTCTGAATTCCAGGAATTTTCTCTACTTTGTACATTACCCTTGAATTATTTCTCCAAGTCCCAGTTTCATAAAATCTACATTTATGTGTCTGATTCCCCCACACTGCGGGTGCCTGAAGGAGAGGAGAGAGGAATTTCGGGGTAAGAGACTTGGTTAAGGAGAGTAACTTGGACAAATAGTGTGGTTTCTTGATTTGAGGGTCGGCCGGGTTTCAAGTGGTGTTCTGGCCTGACAAATGCTGCTGGAACATCTTGGAAGTGTAGGATCTCAACCAAAATATATTGGGAATAATAGCTGGGAGAAGCTTGGCACTGGGAACATGTTAGATTTGAGGAAAAATACCATTCATGTGAATCAAGTCCTTGATACCAGATGTATGAAGAGCTACTGACACCTCATGGATGTGGATATTATGAGTTTTGGTTACAGGGAATGAGTGTGCATATGTGTAGGGGATATATAAGGGTATGTACATAGACACAGGAAGTCTTGGCTCAAATTGATCTATGGGTTTAATCTCTGACAGTGAACGTTGTCCAGTATGTTCCCAGATCGTTTGAAAAATGAAATAAAGTTGGAGGGTATCTGTTTGGCGGAGTCACAAATAAGTGTTTCTATGAGTATTCTGATTTTTTTTTTTTCTATAGAATTCTACAGATTGGACTTGCTGTTAAGTGAAAACATGGTAGCATTTAAAAATGCATTATCCTTTTAAAATGTATACGCATTATTGTTTCAGGAAAAAACTCATAATCATACTTTTCTTCCTTTGTGAAATAAGAATAGTTCAGAGAGGTAGAGTGTCAGGACCTATTGATTGGTAAATCTAGATAAACCTAATTTCAGTGAATAATATTGCATAGTCCATTTTGGTTTTTGTGTGTCTTTTGCTCTCTGGACCTGTGTGTGTATCAGCAAAGTTGGTTGTTTCCGAAATCTGTTTCTAAAATTAATCTTACTTTCTAACTTTTACGCTTTTAGAATTATTCTGACATCAACATAAATGCACACGCATAAATAGGTAAGTATCTTTTAAAAATGATTTGGGATTAATGAGTGGGAAAGTACTGAAACTCATTTCACAAATCGACAGACCTTTTGGAGTGGATGTAGAGAAAATCAAAGTATAGAGAGTAGGAAATATAGAAGGATGTCTTAGACCTCCAGAGAGATTACATTCTCGAGTTTGGAAGGCATGACAAGTAAAAAAGTATAAAATACTTATTTTAGAACTGATAAATTTAATATTTAGAAAGTGGCTTATTCTGGTATATAATATAAGGCAATAGATAAATGAACCAAGGAAATTATAAATGATAAAAATATATAGAAAAATTCTCTATAATAAAAAGTAAAAATGGTAACAATGTAGAGATAATTTGTATTTACCAGTGCATTTGATATTTTAAAGAAATAACATCCAGGGATGCTGAGGTTGTGTGGAATAAAGATACTTTATTGATAACGTAGTACAGTTTTAGCAGATTTATACCAAGTTGTAATCTTTTTGCCCAGGTGTTTTAGTTCTTGAAATTTATCCCTAGGAAATAATTCAACAGAAGCAAAAAGATATTTGCTCAAAGATCTCCATTTTGGTGTTATCTTTAATAGCAAAACAGTGGAAATGCCTTTGTTGCCCTTTAATATAGATGAGTGAATTGATCCTATGTTTTGACTGACAATAAAAATAATAATTTTTGTAATCCTGTGGAAACATGAAAAATGCTCATTGTGTGTAAAAATACAGCTGTAGTACAGAATATGCAATTATAACAATTTTTATGGAAATACTTTTGTTAAGGTGGCAGCAAATGAGAATTTTAAATGATCTCCTAGATGGATTGAGCATTTTTTCCTGTGTTTCTTAGGTTAACTCAGTGGGCTTTGTTCTAGGGACTGTTGTAGGCCCTAGGTTTGCAAAATGCCTTAGGTCAGCGGTTCTCAACCTGTGAGTCACGGCATGAGGAAGCTTGAGAACCACTGCCTTAGGTGAACTTATGTGGTTCTGTAGATGGATACAACAACAGCCAACAGCACAGTTTGACTCTAAGGACAACTTCAGACATGATATGATAGGAATAAGGGTTGACCAGATCATTGGAGCAGAGGCAAGTCTGCATAGAGGTTACAGTGCAAATAAGGGAGGGGCATTTGAGTTGTGCGTGATATGTGTGTTTCCAGGTTAATTTCACAGTGAGGGGCAGTGCTAGAGGGGTCAGTGGGTTTGGAGGACCAGGTCATGAAGGAGCTGTATGTCCTATGTAGGATGGAAGAGAACTGCTTCATTTTCATTCCTGTAGCTTTTTCATTTTTCACTGCACAGTGTGCATTATTTGTCTTGTTAGTCATGCCCCATTCTCTTAATTATTGAGCACTTTTGGTTGTCTGGCTGTTTAGCAAACATGAGGTAAGTGCACGGAATAAAAACAAATATTCATCTGTGTCAGTTTGTGTATTTGCTGTTGTGGACAATGTATGAGATTGTGCAGTGAATCACTGGCAGAAATTAGATTTTCTGACTCCTGATCCATGAAACCAATTTTTTCCCTGCATTTTTCTGCTGAGCTATAGATTATGCTGAGTATACACATACTTGTGGATAATGTAATTGTATGTAGTTGAGGAACATGTTTCATTGGATATTATAGGAAAGAATTTTGTGTATGATTGAGTGTTTTTTGTAATTCTGTTTATTGTTCTTTTTTTAAAGCATCCAGTGTAGAAAAAATAAAAGAATGTGTCAATAATATATCTATTAGACATTAATGTCATGCAAGTTCACTATGTTTTTATGTTTTGGACTTTGGATGTTCATTTTACTGAAGGCAAACAGCAGTGGTTATTAGGTGCTTTATAAGATCTTATTTAATGCTTTCATAAAGAAGCACAGATATTACTGTTTCTCAAATATGTTTTTTAATATTTGAAAAACATATTTTGGTGTAATTGTTTTCCTTTTTCATCCTGCATGTTTTATGCATTTAAAAACATTCTGGAAAGGGATCCATAGATTTTACTAGGTTGCAAAGGCTCCCAGCACACAGAAAAAGTTAGGAACCACCCTCCTTCATTCCCCAATGCAAAAGCCAGGAAGAGACCACAGTGAACATTAGAGATTAGCAAACAGTTTTGAATTTCTGTTGTGTCTCTTAGGAGAGTTCTGTGGATGAAGCATTTAACTTCTCATTGTCATTTCCTATATTATAAAATGAGTATAATACACCCACCACAGACTTGTGATGAGGATTAAAATGTAATATACCTGGTAGAATAGCTGGCTGTTACCTCCCTCAGTCCTAACTCTTACCAGAAATTGGCTGCATGCCTTTGGGCAAGTTATTTAACATTTCTCAATCTTTCTTATGTATTTATCTAAACTAACAGGACTTAGATTTGACTGTTTCTACTTCAACTAAAAAAACCCTATGATTGTATAAAAAACCAGCATTTTCCTTTTGAACTTAGAATACTTGGTCAGCTAAGCTGCAGGAGCTTTGCCGAGTTTGTCTTCATGGCGCTTCTGAAGGGAAGATGGTACAGGCCTTTATTTTGTTGACTAAAGGCTTGAGTGTATCAAGGGGCATTGCCTTTCATTTCTATGCCACCTAGCTTTTCTTTACCAGTTTTCTTTCCTTAAGTGTTTGCCAGTCATCTTTGGTTGAAACTGTGCTGTTTATCAAAGATCATAACTTAAAAGAACAATATAGTTAATTGCCTCAAATACCAACTAGAGTTATACTTAACAAGCCTCTCTCTGGGATTGTGTTGTAGGGATCCTGCTTCAGGTCTGATAAAAGTGATATTCTTAAATATTGCTACTGGTCGTCCCCTCTCCTTATCATCACTTCTGCTCACTCTTTAAATCTCATTTATTCCATTGTTTAGAAGGCCATAGGATTGGTTGGCTATATGTAAATTAGAGAGGGGGCGTAGTCCTGACCAAGGCTTGTAATAAAGTGAGAGTGTTAGGGTTCTTTATGGCAAAGAGTGGAAGCAGACTCTTTAGCTCAGCGAAAGAATTCACTGGAAGGGTATTATGGTATTTGCACAACTTCCAACACAGGTAGATATCTGTGTTTAAAAGACACTTTGGAACGAGGGGAAGCTGTGCAGCCCGAACATGGAATATTGCTGCCCAGGAGCAGCTTGGTGCCTCTGACCCCAGTGAGAGCTGCAGTGGGTACTGGCCTGGTCATGCCCTGGCCAGAGTTCAGGGAGGGCAAGCATCTGACCTGCCTGCCCTGAAGGGCTCACGCAAAGGTGGTTTCCCCAACTCCAAGGCAAGGATTCTGATGCTGGGCAGCCAAAGGGAAATACAAACCCAAAGACAGATGAATGTTTTCCACTGATGGGTGCAGGTGTTGATGAAACTGCTTATTATCTGGGTGTTTGTATGCCTGCACGAGTGGGCATGAATATGCCTGCTTTCTGGAGAAGGGATCCTGTCTTTCATCAGAGTCCTGAAAAGGTCTTTGATCCAAAAGGAGTTAAGAAACACTCTATAATAAAAAGATTTATCTGTGTTTGAATCTTTGCTTTTCCACCAGGTGGTGCAAATCTTTTCTGATGTTCATAGAAGTTAAATTATCTTAAAAGATAAGAAAAATTTAAAGTTATTAATAAATCATTTTCTCTCTTTAAGACTTCATTCGGTTCTGCTATACAATAATGAAGAGTTGTTGATTTGATTCTTGCTTTCCTTGTCTTTAATAAAGATTTATGTGGATTTATAACTTTTTAAATAATTCATTATAGATCTAACTTATCTGTAGATTTTTGAGGCTGTACTATTTTGTTGCATTCTTTTTTGAAAGAAACTATATTGACTAGGAAAAATAGTGGGATATTCAGTACACTAATCATGTCATGCTCTTTATAGAGCAAGAAACACCTAATTTTTATATTTTATATTTTATTTTTATTTTTATTTTTTTTTGGCTTGATGCAGAAAGCTTCTGTCACTTAATGTTTTCAAGATAAAAGTCATGTCGTGATACTCTGTTTTGAAATGTAGCTGCAGTGACAAGAGGGCTGTGATCAGATAATGGGAAGAAGGTCTACTTTGTGGAACAGGTCCCTTGGTTAGATTTTTCAGTATGTCTGCAGTAGTAACAACATAGGGTAGTGACCCTGTAAGCAAACTATAAATATTTCACGGCCAGGATAAAGACAAATAAGATTGCTTTCTGAGTTCAGTTATGTTTTAAAATTGTCTTAGACTTGGAAGTTTTTCCTGCTTGGAAATGCTTTGAATTATTCTTTTGAAAAGTATTTGAATACACATGCTAAATTTAGTTAAATGCTATATATATACACGCCATTACCATAGTTTTTAAAATATGTAAAAGTAAATTTTAACAATTCTAAGGTAGTTTTAACATTTAAATTTGATCATTTCTTAGTGAGGATGTTTATACCTATGGTTGGTTAGTTACAGTTTTTATTTATACCTAAAGATAGTTTAAAATATTTCAAGCTCCAAAGTCAGAGCCATGCAGCGTGTCTAGAGTTGAAGTGAGGACTTATTACGCAAAGATCTTTTTTGATATTAGTTGTAACTCTGCCCTTTAGGAGTGTACTGGAACAATGTTTTCAGACATTACTGTCCCTTGAAGGAGGAAAAATTAAATTAACCATTAATTTAAATTTAAAATCTGTCTAATGAAAAGAGTTAAATACTAAGGAGTGAGATTTTGTTGGGTAGGGTTGAAATGTGGAAGGTCACAAATCCTGGTAATAGCTAAGATAATTTTTCATTCCCATGAAAAACCATTTTATTCTTCCATTGGGGTGATTGATCCCTTGTGGAAAAAGTACAGTCTCGGTTCAGCTATACTTGGTATCATGGCTTGTCTAGAATTAAATGAATGGCTGTGTGTCACTTCTCAAAGTGTCCCAAGGGTGTTGTTCATAGGGTACATTTGTTTTAAGGGTTGGAAAATAAATATACTTTTCCTTGGTACTTCACTGATCATCCTTGAACCCCCCAGACAGACAGTTACGGTGTTAGAGTCCCTGCCCCCCAAACCTGAGTGCTGTCCCCAAAAAACTTGATTTGTGGAGACACTCCTTCACATTAGATAGTGATGAGTAAGTTCCTTTATTTTCATTTCCATATTGATTATTCCTTCTTTCTTGTGTTTAGGAGGAGAGAATAAAACAGAGTTGTGTTTTCATCTGTTTTGTCATAAAGTTTGTGTTTTATTGAATAAAAATGTATACAATGGAAAGGTCATACTTTTCTTGCATCCTTATAAAAAAACAGAGTAGATTATTGAAAATGGGCTATCTAAGCCAGTTTTCTCATTTTATGCCTAAGAAACAACTTGAGATGATGATATAGAAAACAGAATGGTCAGTAACAGAACAATGTCTTGAATCTAGATAATCTGACTTGAGAAAGGTTTGCAGAGAATTGCCAAAGACAGTAAAAAACTCTTAAGTTTATTTATTTGGATAAAAGTTCTCAGTAAAGAACTGTGGATCTGGGCAGTCTGTATGTCTGCTTTTTTCCTCTGAGTTGTTAACAGTTTGCTCTATCTCTTTCTGTATCTTTCTGATTTTAGAAATAAATGGCCAGAGAGAGTAGGTTGCTAATTTATTTTTAACTTTTTTTTTTTTTTTACAAAAAAGATGGGCTGCTATATACAGTCACTGTAACTTAATTTTCTTTTTCACTTTAGGTTTGTGTGTTTGTGAGTTTGGTGTACACATACTTCAGGTTAGATTTTAATTTGTTATATCCTCTGTAACGAGAATTTACCTAATTCAGTTATCTCTTTGATGGAACAAATTTATTGGTTTTGTTTTTGCTTTGTAAAAATTTTTGTTTTCATTTTTGCCATTGCAGGCCCTTGCAATAAACATCCTTGGTGCATAATTCTATTTACTAATATTCTTTATGCTTTCATCTTTCATCTTTCTGCTTAGTTCTATTTGTGGAATTTTAAAACTTTTTTAATAATTGAGTCTTTTCAGCACATTTTCTGTTCTAACCTGAATTATACTAATATTCTTCTGAGGTTTCTTCTAATATTTCTAATAAGAATAGAAAGCTTAGGTTATCAAGCAACATTTTATTGATTCTAAAATCCATAGTTTTTTCATCACTTTCACATTTCTGAAGGTGTTTCTTATCATAGCATATCATAGCTTAGCTAGTACTATCTTTTTCAGTGGTAAATGAAGTAACGGTTTGTATGATAATTGATTCCTTGAATTCAGCATATTTGGTATTTCTTAGTCCACTTGTACTTAGAGTTTTGTATGTATTGTGAGGTAGGAAGTCCATTTTTCTCCCCCTGAAACAAAGCCCGTTTGCAAGAATTACTTTCTCAATAAAGGATCCTTTTCTCGCAGAATTGTCATGTAGCAACTTTCCTTCCATATGTACTTTGACTCTTGGCCTGGTCCACTAATGTATTTATTCCTATGATAATACTATATGATTTTGACAAGTGTATTTTTTCAGTGAGCTTCAAATTCCAAACAGGTGAATTTGGCTTCACTATTCTCTTTTTTTGTTTTGTTTTGCTTTTTTTTAAATAACACTTCTTAATGTTTACTTTAAATGTTGTAACTTTTGATTCTGAAGTTCCTGTCTTTATCAATTCTCTACTTACAAAGCTGGTTATTGGGCAGGCATTTTGTATGATTTTTATAAGCATATGAATGCTCATGAAATGGTATTTACCATTTTCTTGGGTTTTCTCTTAGCTGAGTGGGTATCAGTGGCTTTAGCATCAAGTACAGAAGTTCTCACTGAGACAGATGCTCCCTTACATTCCCTGTCGGATTATGAGTGACACATCTAAAATTTGCATTTAGACACTGTCAAGGGCTTCATGGGGTTTCCGGCAATTCTGCTGTCTGTCCTCTAAAGAACAGTGACACTGAAATCATTACAATATCAAAAATTCCTATAGAGTTTTATTTCAGGGTGGTCTGCAGGGTGGATCTCTGCTGGTGGAAGAGTGTGGATAATTGTTAAGTGAGAATGTGAAAGTGGGGTTATGCTGATCTCTCTTTTTAAATGTGCATTTGGAACTTTTTATAATAAAAAGTTAATTTTTTTCAATGCCCTGCATGTGTAAACAATGCATTCTGTGGGGTGGACCTGGTGAGACCACTGTTTTAAAGCTGCGAATGGTAGCCAGGAAAAATGAGTATCTGGCTTCCTGATTATGAATTATAAGTGACCCCCCCCAAGCATTGTTACAATCAATAATTAGGGGGAAATTATATTACTAATATTTTATTATTTGAGGGAGGTAATTTATGGGCTAGTCAAGACACCAACCAAATGTATAATATATTTCTAAGTGAACTATTCTACTTTCTAACAAGAATATTTTCATTTGAACTTCAGAAACAGCAGCATTTTATTAGGGCTTCTGTGGGTGGGAGGAACAAATGGTACCTGTTAGCCCCTGTCGAAGTGCTCAAAGTCAGCGGCTCGGTACAGTGAAGTCCTGGGCTCCTCCTCCCTTCCCCGAGCAGACTTCACATCCCTCCACTACCGTGCTTGCCTGTCAGCCAGCTGTACAACTAACTTACATTTGCTTTGTAGAACGGCTTCTCTTTATTTTCTGGTTCTAAGGCCTCTGTGGCTATTTAGATGAGTTGTTCAAAACACTAGACTAATGAGATCAACAGGGCGATGGAACGTTGTGTAGACCTGGGCTTTCTTTTAGCGCATTCAGTTTCATTCCTAACTCTAGTCATCTACTGGACATTTTTATTCATACAGAAGGTCAGAAGTTGGATGAATCTGTGTGTGGATCCAAATATGTTGTTCATCTGGAAGAAGCAGTTCCGCACCTGGGTCCTGGGAGGGTCTGCTGTGTTGCTGAGTGGATGGACAGGGTAGGGCAGCTTTGTTCCACACGAAGCGTTACTTATGATATAGTAAATTAATCTGAAAGGAAGGTGGAGCATGTTGGGATTTATGTGGACATATCAGGGCAGATTTATTTGTGTATTTCCTTTAATATCTCATGAGTTAGACACATTTCTAAAAGTGCTATCAAGGTGGAAAAGCGTCCCAGCATTACGGTGTTGCCATCTCTGGAGTATGTGAATGGTGTCTCCTGAGATTGTGCAGTGGGCACAGCCTTGAGCCAGCTCATAAATTTCTTCAGTAAATTTATGTTGAATTAGTGCTTGGTAATGAAGCACACCCCTCGATGTGAAGGGAACGTTTGTTAGAAGTGATTGACCTTGGAGGCCTTGTTAACACGGTGAGTGCAGCAAGTAAATACCTTTTTATAACAAATCTCAAACCTCTTTTATTAATAATTAAATGATGAATAGTACATGCCTAATAAAATGCTCTGTCACTTCCATAGGGGATGTGCCCACATCCCTAATAAAAATTGGATAATGAATATATCCAAATCCTGGGAAGCTATGCTTTATAATTGTCTTTGAAATTTTAGCCATTTGAAATTCAGTTGTTTGTTTATATTTTTAATACTAAAATTTTTTATTGCATGTGCTTCTCAAAAGAGTGTTAAGTTTGTCTTTTTTGAAATATCAGGTGAAGAGATGAAATACATGTAATTAAAATCTCCCAGAATTGATTGAGAAAAAATTTTTAATAATTTGAGCAGTATAAAAACTAATAAGAAAAATTATTGCCTTGCTTGGTCCAACTTATATGAATTACTTTTGTATCTTTAAGATTGTGTTTAATAAATATTTTTATGTATAAACAATTTCATATTCTAAATGTGAGGAGTAGTCTAAAAATTAACCGTCTGGGAGGCTGGATATGGTGGTTCACACCTCTAATCACACCACCAGGAGGATTACTTGAGGCCAAGAGTTTGAGGCCAGGCTGGGCAATATAGTGAGACTCCCATCTCTGCAAAACATAAAAAAAAGTTAGCCAGGCCTGGTGGTGTGTTCCTGTAGTCACAGCTACTAGGGAGGCTGAGGTAGGAGGATCACTTGAGCCCCTAAATTTCAAGTTATAGCGAACTGTGATCACACCACTGCACTCCAACCTGGACAACAGAGCAAGATGCTATCTCAAAAAGAAACAAACAAACAAAAAAAACAACCCTCAAGACAAAACAAAAACACAATTAACCACATGGCAATAATTATCTTCTATATGTTTTTAGGAATAATGGCCAGCAATTACTGAGTTCTTACTGCATTTTTGGACCTGTCCTAATCTCATCTAATCCTTCAAAAAAAAAAAAAAATCCTGTGGCAGGTTGGTACTTTCTTTGTCTTATTTGAGAAAGGAAAACTAAGGCCTACTGTTGTGAGAAGCCTCAGTGAACGTTGACACAGAGATTGGAGTTAGAATTCTGGTCTGTTTCATGAGAAATTTTATACCACCTTTCTGCTGCTACTTTGTTACGGGTGTAAAATCCTATTCAGTAGTTTTAGCAATCCTTTATGAATTAGTTCACAGCAATAATTCTGAATGCTTATAAGATGTGTGTAGGTTTTGTAAAATTTAATTTTGGGGGCGTGCTAGTGTAAATAACCCTTCTAGGGTAGTGTGCCAGAATGCTAAAAGATCGTGGAGTTTTAAACAATTGTAGGCACTTTGCCAGGATCGTTGTCAGAGGAATAAGGAAGTTGTATGGCTGGCCAGAGGTGGAAATAGTGTTTTTGGAAGGCATCCTTGGGCAAATGGAGGAAACAGGTATGACGGCATGCTCGCTGGGTGCCAGGAACTGTTCTGGCCACTGTCACATGGGCTGCTGCCTGGCAACCTGCACAGTGCTGGAATGACAGGTTCAGGATGGCTCCATGCATCCTGGGTCACTTGTCCCGCATCAGCCAGGGGCCAGGGCTGCTGCTCAGAAGCAAGTCTTGTGTCTCAAATGCATCTTTCCGCTCACTTACTGTGCTGATCACAGTTGCAGTTCAGCCTTCCCTCACTCTGCTTTTGGGGCAGATTGGCTGAGGATGAGCATGTTGCCTTCTCTTTCTGTCTTTAAGTCTTTTAGGCACTTCCATGCCTATAGCTTATTCCTATGGATACATCCAGTGGGAAGCATTTTCATTATTGCTGTCTCCATTGTAAGAGGTCCCCTGTGGTCATGGGACGCTCTTAAGTTTTCTCAGTAAGCCAGCTGGGAAAGAATTCCAGACTCTGGCTTTGGATTCATTGAACTTGTCTATTCAGATCAATACCCTCATTGCTTTTTCAATTCTGAGTACTGAGCAGTTTGCACGACTTTGGAATGTGGCTAGAAACCCTCTGAGGTTGTAAGTGAGCCACGCTCTTGACTCTTGCTGTTCCCACTTAGCAGTTAGGGTGTCTGGGACCTCCTTTTCTTGACCAGCTTTTGTTCTTACAGGGGTTTGTGGCTTTGCCAAGTCATTCTGTTAATCAGGCATCTTCATTTCAGCCTGTTCTTTGTCCCCCTTAAAAAGTCAGAAGTTTGAGGTGCCACAGGGTCCAGTGGGCAGAGCAGGTGGGCTGTGGCAAAGGGTAAGGCTGACCATGGGAAGGCACCACAGTCTGTGAAAACTGCCTGTGACAGAGGTGCCACAGTCAGCATTTTCTGTCTTTTATGAAAGGGATGGGAAATTTGCTTGGATGAAGAATGTTGATTGTATGTTTCTGAACTTTGTCACCCAGATATTAAATGATCATTTAGGATGGCGAAGAGATGACATGTATCTTCTGTATTACAACCCTCTATAAACACCTCTTGACCTTCCAACCAAAATGTCCACTACCCTTTCCCAAATCATACTTTTTTTTTTTTTTGTAAAAAGGATGCTGCTTGCAAATCATAGGATATTTAAAAGCACACACAATCTTTTAATCGTCTATTAATGATAACCTGGAGTCACTCTCTGTTTAAAAATTCAACATTAAGGTCTGATAAAAAGTGCTTGTTTAAAAAAAATACGTTTCTAGTTCAATTAAAGAACTCTAGGTATTATAACCAGGTTTTCTCCTTTTTAATTATTATTTAAGTAAAAACGTCCTCAGTCTTTGTGATGCTTTCTTCCCAGGTGCTGGCTCACTTTAGAGCAAAACGGTGAAGCTGTTCCTTCCGCTTGGGGACATTTTGTATTATTTTCTCTCCACTAGTCTGTAAAATTCCAACCAAAATGAAGTTGTGAATTGTTTACGTGGCATCTATTGAGCACACCGGCTGCTTAATGCATATTGTTGTGATGTTAGTGAAAGAAAATGTTAAGGTAGCTATTCACTGCGCATCATGAGATTGTAGATGTCAGCGTAGAGCTGACTCCTGGTTGTTGAGCGGAGCATAAACCAGAGATGAGAACACAGCAAACGATGGGCACGTCGGGGGAGTGGCGAGAGTAGGGTGATCTCTCAAACCGTTTTAACCATAGCATTTATCGTGGGGTTTAGATTATCAAATAACATTAGGTGCTTTGAAACACGTGCTAAAGTGTAAAAATCTTTTTAGGACATATTAGTTGGAGATCAGTGGTATTTATCGTGGCAAGATTCACCCTATTTAAGATGAAAAGTAATTGGGGCATCCCATCATGAGCAGCCTTCCTCTTTGTGTCCACACTCCTCTCTGTCTAAGATCGGGCGCCTGGGGGACTCAGCACCCCGAGGAAGAGGGTCTGGGTGGTATTTGAGCTCCTCCAGGAGCTTGTCTGCCGACTGGGCTGGGTTTCTGTGCCCGGGTGTCTAAGACCTTGTGTGAAGAGGACGCAGTCCTTTCAGTTGCTCTGCGTGAATCGATTGCTTCTCTTTAAATGATTATGGGATGTTAAAATTCTAGCAGGGGCTCTTAGATATCTAAACTTCACCCAGTTCTCTGTTCATAAATCTACACAAATAGCCAAAGAAGGTATTTTTCTGTCTGCTTGCTCAGATAATAAATGCTATTTATATGTAGAAAGAAAGATGAAAGGATGATTTACAGATGACTCAAGGTTATTTAAAAACAAATTAAATTTGTGGATTTCCAACTAATAAGCTTATACTTTCCTGGCAAGTTTGAGGAGTTTTATTAAACAAGCTTCCTTCTTCTAGCATGCCCTATTTAGGATTTCAACAATTTTTTTTATGTAATGAGGGAATATCTCTTGTGAAGGTTTTCTTCCTTTTTTGATATAACATGAAGAGAAAGTTGGAGTTCGATGACTGGTTCATAATGTTCAAATTAGGATAAAGAATAGCAAAATATTCACTGAGTGAGTGCTGATGTGCAGCTGGTGCTGGACGGGTGAGCTCTGGGGTGGCATGTACCTGTCAGGAGGCGCAGAGCCTCCTGTCTGATCGCTCCGGTCACACCTTTGTAGCCTGTCCTGTCCTGGCCAACTCCTGAGTTACCTGCGCCAACTCCAAGACACCTACTCTACCAGCCCAGTGGAAATGACTCTGTATTAGGAAACCACAATTAGGCTTGGAATCTGGACTTTCCCACAGACTCTCAATGTGCGGGATAGCTTTACATCCTCCCCTGTGAACACGGACAGGATCGTGCCTGCCTCTCATGGGTGTTGCAAAGGTTAAATACGATTATTCAAAAAAAGAGCCGGCCAAGCCCCTCTACCCCTTTCCCTGAAGAACCCTGAGCAGCTTCCTTTTCTTTCAGGATAAGCTGCTTCTCCCTGCAGTTGCTCCCGCTGCAGGTGCCTCACCTTCCAGCCTCCAGCCGCATGGGCCGTTTGTTCATCTACACAGGCTGTGCCCCTTTTTGCTCTCAAGTCCTTGCCCTGCTGTCCCACGGTCAGGTGTGCTCTAGCTCTTAGTCTCCACGTACTGAGATGCTCGTTGATGAAGCCAGCAATTCTGGGAGATGGCATCTGGAGCCACAGGCCAGGGTCAGATGTGCTGCTGGGCTGGCCATTGCTTGGAGGCCTGTTCAGTGGATACCGCGCGTGTGCCACAGACACAAGTGCACATATATATATTAAAATAAAAATGAGGAGTGCAGGGTATTTATTTCACCGCGTAGGTCTTAACGTGGATACGTTCTTTCTCTCACAGTGAGAAACCTTGTTCTCATTGACTCCTGGAATGATAGGTTTACTTACGTGCTTCATCCCATAATATACTCACAGAAGTTTCAGAATGCAGGGTGTCCCAAAAGTTGCCCCTAAGTTCTCCACACATAGGCAGAGTTGAAAATTGTTCGTAAAGGTACTTTTCTTACAAAATGCTCATTACAACACCCCTGTCAGTATTTTTCAGCATTTTGTTTTTTTTATCCTTAAAGTATGTCCCACTAGGGAGATGGCGGTTGAATGAAGGTGATTTAACGTCATTTGTTCCTCTGAGTGTGGTTGTGCTGTAACCCAATACATGTGAAATACATTTTCCATTTGCTGCATTTTACAGTTGATTTTTTTGAGATTGCTTTTAAAAACATATTTTAATAACTACATAAAATATTTCCATGGTTCCAAAGTGAAATCTAGAAAATAGGATATTGGAAGAAATTCATCTTCTATTTCTATCCTCTCCTCTCTAATAAGTAACCATTTAGAAATATTATGGTTTATCCTTCTGTTTTGGGCTTTACTGTGTGTACGTATGTTATGTGTGTAAGTATGAGTGCTATATTATTATAGATAAAATGTAAATTTGCAGGTGTTTATATGTGTATGTGTATTACCAAAGTAGAGGAAACTAGTTATATTAATGTGCAGATCTACCCATTTTTCTTACCTGGGGAAAGGAGATCATACGAGAGGGTGATGGCGTAAATGGATAGTGCTAAAATTACTTTATTTAGATGTATTGAAGTTTTTGTTTTTGTCATTAGTTTTTAACCCTCATAAACTCTTACTCAGTGTGGTTTTTACTTTTAGTTAGCTTCTCTTTCCATAGTTACACTTGCCCATAATTACATTTTAGCAGTCTTGGTAGAGAACCTCTGTGGCTTTCTGAAAAATTGTTCTTTTATATAAACTTGCCCAGGTGAGTTACGGGAGGAACTGTCCTCACCAGTTTCAGAATGAGTTCAAACACTGTTGGGGGGACTTTCCAAATGAGTAAAGCATGCCATGGTGTGTGGTTAGCCCGTACAAAGAAACCAGGCTGCAACAGCTGTTGTTACTTGTGAAACAGGCCCTTAGGCTAAAGGCAGTATTTGGAAACTTGAGTTGCATTTGTTCATGGCTTTAGAAGGAATAAAGAAGTGTCTTTTATGATATTAAATCCATGCTCACTCGCTCTCTATATACACATATATAGACAAATTATAAATTTATATATTTTCTTACTCTAGATTATGTTTAACAAGGACACATGTCTAAATAATAAAGTGCATTTTACCAGAAGCACCCTAAGACAGCAACTTTTAAACATATTCAAAGGGTCACCTAGGAATAGCTCTGTGTAGCATGGTTTAATATTTACGGGTCTTCAGTAATACATTTTAACTTTCTTGAACACTTTTTACAAAAATTAATGTTCTAAACATATTCCCCACAGTACATAAAAGTTACAGTTGTGTCTGAACCTTATTTATGTAAAGTTATGCGGTGCCTGTGGCTCAGTGAGTAGGGCACCAGCTCCATATACCAAGGGTGGCAGGTTCGAACCCAGCCCCGGCCAGATTGCAAAAAAAAAAAAAAAATTGTAATTATTCGTGAAGAAGGGTATTAAGAGGTGACATACATTGAATATCTACTCTGTATCTGTTGCATTACATCAGTTATCTCTTTCAGTAATTAAAACCATCTTGTGAGTCAGATGGTACTACTGATAATTTTAGGTTTTGCGATGAAAGAAGCCGGAGCGTGGAGTGGCGAATGCAGCTTGGTCCCTGCAGCTAGTGAGAGGCAGAACCAGGAACTGTGCCTCTGCCTGTCTGAAGGCCCTTGCTATTCTCAGTACACTGTGTTGCCTCCACTTCCCTCCTTGTCTTAAAACAAGACGGAAGGACCTCATTTCAGTGGATTGAAACACATGGACAGCTGGTAAACTAGAAATTTGAGTTGATATGACAGTTGTTCCTGTGCTTTAAAATTGCATGTTAAAATGGTCAGGAAATGTTACCTTTTGAAGATTTGTAACAGATGCCCAGAAAGTAATTTCTTGGGGTGGGAATGGTGATTCTCACCATCACAGTTTTTTAAATAATTTGATTTTAGTTTTAGGAAAAGCTGTGCAGTTGCAGTAATTGGACTATTTGCTTTTATACTTCACAGCTATAATTTTTTCCAGATCAGAAGACCTTCTGTACAGCTGCTTTAATTTACATCTCTGTTTTGGGGAAAATCTAAAACATGTGACCATAGTATATGGATTTTCAGTATAAAGATTAGCAAGAGACAAGGTATAAAGTTATAAATACCAGGTGGCCATAAAGTTTATGTACAATTAAAAATAGTGTGTGATTTAAAATTGCACATGAACTTTACAGACGCCCTATATGTCCCTATACGCTAATTTTTTTTGGTATAAGAATATGTTATGACTTATTTAGTCAAATTTGCTTACTACTTTAGGGTGTCCTGACTGTCAATTTATGGTTTATTTAACAGAAGAACAGAGTTTTCTTCTAGTCAGGTAAGAAGAAAAGGGTAAAAATAAGAGAAGCAGCATAGAAATGTGTCATAAGCTGTGGGAAAATAGGTTATCGTAAGGAAAACACCATTAACTGTAAATCAATGAAATGTTAAGATATAACAGAAAAGCAGAAACCAGTACCGGTGAGTCTTAAGAGGCAAGAGACCACTGGAAATATTCTAAGGCCCTGGGGAGATGGGGTGGGGACTGCTCACTGTGCGGCCCTGGGGAGATGGGGTGGGAACTGCTCGCTCTGCAGCCCTGGGGAGGTGGGGTGGGAACTGCTTACTCTGTAGCCCTGGGTAAGGGCAGAATTGATTTCCTGTCTTGACTCAGCCCGAAGTGGGGGTGGGGTGGGGTGCTGTGTGCGAGGGTTACTGCTTCAAGCTAGGGCGTATGTGGAGGGGTAAGTAAACGCTAACTTTCCTTTCTCAGTCACACCCATTTCTACTCCTTACTCCCTAAGTATGAAATGATGTCGGGATACAAGAGATAAACATGCAAAACTGTTGTGTGGTGGATTTTAGTTCTTCCAGAATAAGTGCTTTTAGGACAAACACCTTGGTGCAGAGTGATTGTCCTGTATTTAAGGTCATAATTTTTTTCGGTCAAGATTCTTACAAGTAGGATTAATAGAAAGGGAATGTACATTTCATCCTTCTCCGTTTAGAAATATGAGATACAAAACAGTGTCAGAAAATGGATTTTCTTTCCTTTCTTCATTTCATATAAAGTTACTGTACTTGATAGCCAATAGTTTCAAGCTCTCATAGTTAATAGCCCTCAGCAACCTATGAAAAGTGCGTGTTCTGTATTCTTTTACTTGAATCTGTCAGTTGTAATGCCATATTTCTAATATTTCTGATATATTTGGGAATATTATATCTGATTGACTCATTTACCTGATAATTTGGTAAATAATTGGGTTGATACCAAGGTTTATGCTAGGAAATTACAGTGTGAAGAACAGTCTATATCTGTAGCTCCCCTTCCAAAACAGCATGCCATTTGTGAATATGTTTATCAAGGAAAATTTGGAAGATCCTCATATGAAAATTATAGGCGCTTATAACTGCACTTTCAGAAATGATTAGGTGTATTTCATTTATATGTATACATGTACATACACATCTATCAGCTGTAGAGATGAACACTTATGCACACGAATATATTCTCACACGTGTATGAGTGTACATTTTGTGAACGCATTTGACATCATACAGTATGTATTTTGTCGTGCTTCCCCTTGTCTATCATTAGCGTTTCTCTAAGTTCCTTTTAAACATCAGTTTGAAATGACTTCATAATACTACATCACATGACTTTATCATAATTAATGTTCTCTTACTGTTGTATGTTTGGTTTGTTTGAACTTTATCTGGTGATTCAGTAACCCTTATCATCTTTCACTTTTTTAATCAGCATAATTCGATGACATAGCAGATTATTTGACCAAAATTGATGTGCTTTTTGTTCATTAAAAAGTCTGAGCATATGAGAACCTAATTCAGCATTGTAATATTTATTTTTATGTTTATCCTGCAAAAAGTTCTCTAGCTTTTCAAATATTTATTTTAGAAAGTTATCCTTGTTAGATTTTATTTGTTCAATTTTCATTCACTCTTGAAATGGAGATTGAGTATCTTCATGGTAGATAGTTGAACAGCTACATAGAACATGATGGACTTGTTTCTGCTCTTGTAGAACTTTCTGCCTACTAGGAAAGTATGATATTGAATAATTATATAAATTATAGTAGAATTACACTAGTAATGAATGTTATAAATCAAATCAACAGTATCCTGTTGGGATGTATACTTGAATCTAAACTGGAAGGAAAAGAGAATTTTCCAGTTAAAATCACTATTATTAATTTTATTATTCTTCGTTGTTTTTATTTAAAATGGAAAACCACCATATTTTGTTTGAGAGCTGCCATAAACCAGAAGACAAAATATGGATACTTTATTTATGTTTTTTTCTCTCACAAAATGCATAGTCTAGAGGAGAAGAGATTATTAATTCTTTTGCTTGAATATTTTATTTCTGAGCTGGAATTCTGAGCTAACAAGTTTCAAGGTATAAATTGAGTTATTTTAATAAACTGGATTTGAAGCATGAGATTCTTTCATGATGATTAAAAATGGCTTTCTCTGCCCACAAAGCAAGTTTAAATAAAATAAGCAAAATAATATGGTATTGATTAACCTGTGTAGTCCATAAAGTCCAAGGCAAGCCTGCTATTAAGCCCGTCCTGTTTATAAAGTGAGTGTAGTTAGATATGGGTGTTTTTTTTGGAGGCTGTGCATGGAATATTCATGGAAAGGGTGAGCTATTATTCGTTCCTGTTATGCATGTGATTACTCAGTGTATTGGTAGCAGAAGTCATACATTGGGTTAGAAAGGCAGTTGTTCTAGGGGTTCAGGCTAAATTTAACCTTTATCTGATGCAAAGGTTGGAATAAAACTGAGATTAAAAAGGAATTAGTTAGGGAAGAACCAAAAGTGAAGAATTCAGGTGGAAAGTAAGTTCCAGTGCCCTCAGGATTTATTGGGAGGTTTATTGAAATAGGATCAATAAACTGCTGGTAAGTAGCTGTGCGATATAAGATTTGAAAACGAAGAAGGTGTCTTGAACTGATATTTGTTGTATAGAGTCTCAGACTGAGGGAGTGTGGTGTTCTTAAAGAAAAGAAAAGTAAAAGGGTTAAAGTAATAAATGCCCACGCTTCCTTTAGTTAACTTCATAGTGGTTAACGTTGTACTGCATTTGCCTTATCTCATATACATACCATTTTCCTTTTTGTTATTGTTCTTTCATCTGTGTTATGTTTGAAAATACTATAGGTTAAAGCTATCAGCTTTTTAGGTTGATTTTATATTTGGCTACCTTACTGAATTCTTATTCATACTTATAACTTCAGTTAATTTTTTTTTTATTTGACTAGTTAGAATATCCTATCAGCTGCAAATAAAGTGATTTTCTTTTTTCCTTTACATTTTTTAACGATTTTTTTCTTATTGCATTATCCATATTTAGTAAAGTATTAAGCAGTATCACTGATAAAATACTGACTTTAATGGGATGACTTCTGATAGTTCACAGTTAAATCAAATGATTGCAATTAACCTCTAATGGACATTCCTTATATAGTTTCAGAAATCATCTTCTAATCATAACTTTCCAAGTATTTTCTAGGAATGGATATGGAATTTTTATCAGTGGTTTGGCTTAATATGTTTGTATAGTAAATTCTAGGAATCGATTTTTCTGATGTCAAGCTATCCTTACATTCTTGAGATAGATCCAAGTTGGTGATGCTATTTTAATCATTTCATGTATTTTGGTGCTGTTATATTTGAAGTGAATCGATAAATGTAGATGCTGTTGTGACTAATGAAATACAGGTGTATTTAAAAGTATTGCTGTTATATATTTTTATTGTTAGTTATGTTTCCTAAATCAACAGATAATAATAAAAATGTAACTGCTGTCACCTGGAGAACTATAGAAGTCTTTGTTAAAAAGAGCTGTTTACTCTGTCTCTTTAAAAAAAAAAAGAGAGAGAGAGATCTTTACTTTTAAAACAGCCAGTGCGATCTAGTTATTTAAAAAACATGTCTTGGGGTGGTGCCTGTGGCTCAGTGGGTAGGGCGCCGGCCCCATATACCAAGGGTGGCAGGTTCGAACCCAGCCCCGGCCAAACTGCAACAAAAAAATAGCTGGGTGTTGAGGCGGGCGCCTGTAGTCCCAACTACTCAGGAGGCTGAGGCAAGAGAATCTCCTAAGCCCAGGAGTTGGTGGTTGCTGTGAGTTGTGTGACGCCACGGCACTCTACCGAGGGTGATAAAGTGAGAGTCTGTCTCTACAAAAAAATAAAAAACAAAAAACATGTCTTAATCTCATTCTTGCCCTCTTGGTAGTACATGTAAATGTGGCTATATTGTCTAGTAGATGAGCTTGATACTAATCTGCAGATCCTCCAGTCTCAGGCAGAGGGGGAACTTGAGGGTTATCTCAGTTGTCCTGTTCTCTGTTATCATGGACTTATCGAGATGATGACTGTGTTAGACTTTCATGAAGTAACTCGTTCCACAGCTTCACTATCAACTGCACGTCTTCTGATTTTAATGCTGTGGGACATTCTAGTTAGTAGTATTTTCTAGTATAATCGGCATTGGTGAAAATGTTTCTTCTTTGAATATTTGATATTGTAACTCTTTTTAAGCAAATTAGAATAGTAAATATAAAATTTTGTAACTCTTTGGAAAATGGGAGGAGAGTTGGTATTTCTTCAGAATCCCTTCTGACAATAATCGTCATATAGTAATTATAAAATACGAAGAATATTAGCTGTAGAATGCATAAATCCCTACAGCCAGCACATTGAATTATCGCCATCTGTTTAGTGTGTGAAGGAAGGAATTTAGGGAATCAGATTGCTTGCTTACTTGTATTACCTTTTGTATCTGTTTTGAAATGTGCCTTTGTGTGTCTGAGAGATATGGATATATTCCTTCCTCCTTTCTACAGAATCCGTGAGTCTATGTATGGATTCTAGAAAGGAGATCATTGTAAAAACCAAAATGCTGTAATGTAAGGGGCTTTGATCTAAGTGTGTTTGCCAGTGTCATTATTGCCGGTAATTTGGAAAACGTGCAAAATTCGTATATATTGTATATATACAAAGTGCTTAATGGTAATTCTGAAAATGTGTTTTGAAAATATCATTCATCTAGTCATGTGTTTAGAGAAATAGAAATAGTCAAAAGAAAGCAGTTGATGACATCATTTACGTTGTAGGTCCACTCAGTCGGCTGCCTGTTTTGACTCTTAACGTCCTAGACTTATTGATCTTGTCACTGAAAAGAACCTGGATACTATTGGTTCAAAAATACTTTTTTGTCTTGGAACAAATATTGTGCTAGATGTTAGGGATATAAAAATGAATATAATGTAGCTTTAGCCTAGAAGACCAGCAACCTGCAGAAATAGTTTACTTTGGGGTAGCAAGTTCTGGATTGGAAACTTCAAGAAAAAGCTGAATTATCCTTGTTTGGTAGCCATGGTCCCTGCAGGTGAGACAAGGCCCAGGTACATACAGCTCTGTAATTATGGTGGGACTAGAGTCTTACTCTCTTGATGTATGTCACACCAGGTTGACCTGTTAAGCTTTGAAAAAGAAAATTTTACCAAGCCTGTATTTATTTGGTACCTTGCTCTGTGCAGTTAACAGTTGTTTTTTTGAGATGTGTAGATATTCCTTCTTTCTTACCCCATATTTCTTTTATGGCAGGTGTAGGGTAGGAATTCCCACTAAACATTTGGAACCAAAAGCAGTTAATAAATTGAGTAATTTTTAATGCACTACATTGTTTAACATCCTATACCCTAACCCTAGACCTCAGGGTAAAGGTTTAGATTCTGTTCATGGCACTACATCCCCTCATCTGTCTTGCTTTTCCTACCACATCCCTCGTGTGTTCTTTGTTTTACACTTGAACTTCAGAAACACTGAATACCTGCGGACCCAGAGTTGTTCTTGCGTATTGTGCTGTCTCTAGTCATCATGCTTTGCCCTGAACCTCTTGATTCTTTTTCAGCTGTGTACTGACATTCATCCTGAGATTCACCTCTCGTCTCTGGGCAGTGCACTCTCTCCCAGCACACTGGGGTGGTCAGGGCTGGGCTGCTGAAGGTACAGCTCTTACCCTGGAAATGCCTCTTGTATGTCTGTCCGTAAACTATAGCATATCTAGTACATTAACAGGTACATAGTAAATGTTTGCTGAATATTCAATTAAAGTTTTAAAATTTACCTTCTTATCAAACAATTAAAAATGTGTGTGCACTCACCTGGACATATTTTTAAAAATTCACTGATTTTTCTCTTGTATTATTCTCCATGTTTTGGATTCTTTGTTTTTCCTGGGAAAAATGCATGTTTGGGAGGATAATAAACCTACCTTATTTATAATGTTCACCAGTGGTATCCTTTTCTGGGCTAATTCAGTTCTTATCACTAGGCAAGCACACATTGGATAGCAGTTTACAAAATATGATATTTTGGTACATTCATAGATTAAAAGCTTTAAAATCTGACATGTTTATCAGTTACTGTTAGTCATGATTTTATGGATGGTGACTGTGTCTGCTCTCCAATCTCTGTAGCCACATGAAGTGTAAATTACCCATTATATTTGCTTTTTAAATATATATCTAGGAAATGACACTTCAGACAATTACAGTATAAGCCAGTATAAGTAATAGTTGAAGGATAATGAGTTCACTTTCTCTCTGCTGTAGAATGATTACAAGATGATTACCTATTTGGTTCAAAAGTAAAAAAAAAAACAAAAAAAAATAAAAAGCCTTGACTCTTCTAAATGAACGAGAACCTGAGAAAGGGAACAGCACCTTCTGAGCACTGGTTGTTTCTTGGTAGTCATAATGGATCCCCGACCCCACCGCAATCATGTTAAGAAAGCCAAATTACAGCACAGCGAGTGTCTTAAAGGACTCCTATCTCAAAGACTGGGGTACCAGACACAAAAGGGGCTTGTCAGGATACTGGGTCAGTAAATGAAACTGAGCAAATCATAATCATCTTGGAATTCTCAGTCAGGTTATGTAAGTGGTCATACAGAGGGGTTTTTAACTCTGATTTTCCTAAGTTGCTTTTCTAGCCATTAAGCCCTTGGAAAGGTGCTCTCAAACGCTGAAGAGCGTGCTACTGTTACTTTAAGAAGGAAATTAAGTAGGGAGGGAGAAGGAGGATGTTGTGACTGCTGACATTTGTGGCCTCCTTTCATTTGCGTAAGAGGTGGACTGGCTTCTCCTGGCTGCGGTTGCCATGGAGAGGTAGTGGGGGAGGACTCCCAGGAGCAGGCGTGAGAGAGTCGCCTGAGAGCTGCTCCCGAATGTGACGGGAAGGGGCAGGGAGCTCAGGTGTGCCGCGGCGGCACAGATGATGGGGATGGCTGACCCGTCATGGCTGGTAACGTGACTGTGCACGTACCCCTGGGGGTGATGGATGTGTTTGTGCAAGTGCCTGTGGATTCCCTGTGTGAAGTGAGAGTATTGGTAATGTTCTGTGTTCCCACCCTTCCATGTGATCTCCTATTCTCTGTGTAATTTGATGAAGAGAGTTTGAACAATTAAAGCAAATATACACCCTGGTTATAACAAGAAACTGATTAACTTAAGTCAGCATGTTTGCATATAGGAAAATGACATCAATAACAAGTCACATAAATTATGGTGGGAATAATACACTCAAAGAAATCTAATATGGTAGGTTAAACTGTCACCAGAAACGAATGTGTTACTACCTTGGACTCCTTAATACACAGATATTATAGTGGCTGGCTAATAGAAGAAAAATGAAACAATGAAAGTTGTAGGATGTTTTTTCTGCATAACAGGTAGAAGAAAATCATTTGCATGTTTTGTAGATAAATATGCTTGTCTCTTAGATGAATTTTGAGAATTTTGATCATTGCTATTAACATATTTTATTGGAAATACTTTTACAATTGTCAACTAGACAATTGTTAATGAGTTTGTAGTACAATCATTTTATAACTTTGGTTTTCTTGATGTAAGTGGTAAACTGAATATGATGGTTATATTAGTCTTTTTTTTTTGTGGGTATCATCGTGAATAATGCCTTTGTTTAAAAACAAATGTGATTGGTAATTTTAAATTCTGAGCTACTGTTTAAAAACATTTTTTTGAGTAAAAATATATTTCTCTTGAAAAAATCATATCATGTGTTAAATTTACCACGTATACAGGAACTTAAATTTAACTTCCCAGTTTTCTAATGAAATCCGAGGGAGATTTGGATATAAATATTGTTTTACAGTAGAGTCAGAAATGGTTTAAGTAAAAGTATGTTGTAAGGTTGTTGTAGACATTGACTGCTTAATGGATATTATAACATAATTTACTTTAAGGAAAATAGTTGCTCGGGTGGTGCCTGTGGCTCAAAGGAGTAAGGTGCTAGCCCCACATACTGGAGGTGGTAGGTTCAAACCCAGCCCCGGCTATAAATAAATGAATAAGTAAAAGAAAAAGAAAAAAAAAAAGGAAAATAGTTGCTTAATTTAATACATGAAAGAAATGCAAACCAAATCTTTTTTTTTTTAAATATAGCTTTATGTAAAATCTGTGATACATAGTACTGTTGAACAGATTGGTAGAAGGTAAAAATTTATTATGGAATTAACTTGGAGGGTATTACATTAAGTTAAACTATTTCATAAATTATTTAATAAATTCTGATGGTTATACATGTAAAATGTTTCTTTAATGATAACCTTATTAGGCTTACTGAAAACTTTATTTCTTTTGTGTCTGGAATATTATATATGAAGAGTAAATTTCTTTACTTTTTAAATATAATATTTGTATATATAAACATCAACAAGTAGTAGATACAGATAATGATGAAGTTGACATTGATGAAGTTTTCATTATTTTAGTTCTCTAAATTACCCCTGTAAATCAAAAGGGCTATGGGGTATAAAATATTTGAGTATTTGTTAGGTAGTGATATGTAATGTTAAAGTGCCAACTAGATGCTGAGTATTATTCTAAACACACTGTTTTTTCTGACTCTCACACAATTTTGTGAGGTAGGTACTATTTTCTAACCCATTTTACAGATGAGGAAACTGAGGTTTAGATTGCACAGTAACTCTCCCAGTGTTATAGAGATAGGAGGGTATAGACCAGGATTTGAACTTAGGAGAACTCTTTACCACCACACTTTACTGTTTCTTCCACCATACTTTACTGTTTCTTTTATATTAAAACTACAGTCGTCTGGCACATTGGGAAAAACTTTTTATTCATGTATCTTCAGATGGAATCCCATTATTCTCTGTCTTAGCTGAGTAACAGAAGTTATTTCTCCTCATGCCTCAGTTTTCTCATAAGTTCTTGGTACATGTGAGTACTTTAACGGCTAAGTATGAAGACCCCCGCTCCCCATAGTCGTAGTTATTGATGACGGTCATTATTATTTATAAGGTTAAAGAAGAAGATGCTAATCCAAATTATGTTTGGACATAGTTAATAGAATAAAAGGAGGAATAGAGATGTTACTATTAACGTAATATTGGGCACTTTTCAGTTATCATTCAAATATTTCTGGATTCGTAGCAGGGTTTCTCAACTTTAGCACTCCTGATGATTGTCATGCTTCTTTTTATTTGAGGTAGGGTCTCATTCTGTTGCCCCTGGTAGAGCACAGTGGCATCCTTATAGCTCATTGCAGCCTTGAACTCCTGAGCTCAAGTGATCCTTCTGCCTCAGCCTCCTAAGTAGCTGGGACTAAAGGTGCATGCCAATATGCCTGGCTAATTTTTTTTTATTTTTTTGTAGATGATGGGGCTCTCGCTTAGGCCATTCTCAAACTCCTGATCACAAGTGATCCTTTGGCATTGGCCTCCCAAAGTGTTAAGATTACAGGCATGAGCCACTATGTCCAGCCACTGTTGATGATTTGGGCCAGATTATTCTTTGTCATGTGCATCATACAATATTTGGCAGAATCTGTGGCCTGCACCTGCTAGATTTCCTGTTGTAAGCCGTTTCTTTCCCTTAGTTGTAACAGCCCCAAATATCTCTAGACACTGTCAAATGCCCTTTTGGGGGAAAATCACGGCTTGGTAAAAACTACTAGTAGAGTTATGTAGGCATTAAACTAGTAAATATAATTTAATTACAGTTTGGGATGAGGACACTGATGGGAAAGACCAGTGTGGAGGTGCTCTAGGAGAGTGATGCCAGGGAAGGGCTGGCTTTTGTTGGTGGGCGTGGTTGCAACCTATGTGGGTTGTAAAGCAGTGAAGGCCAAGAGCAGATGCTTTAGCTGGCGGGGAGACCCAGGTGGAGGTTTTCAAGTCTGGGTGGAGCTTACACCTGGTGTTTAAGGTCAACAACTAGGAGGGTTTTGGGGGAGAGAATCAGATGATTGAATTGGAGATTGCCATAGTATTACACTCCTGACATCAAGGAATAAAGAGCAGTGAAGGTTTCTGAGACGTGGACACTGGGCAATCTGCGAGACTGGCTTACCAACCTGGTGAGATCACCTGTGTTTTAGCTTGGCCGTGCATGGGAGTCACCTGTGTTTCCTGGAAACATTGGAAATCACTGAATGCCCCAGTCCTTCATGAATACTGCCAACTTTGGATTGTAAATCTAGGACTGCCAAGTGACTACCGTATTTAAAACTTCCATAATTTGTTTTGTGATCTGGGGACATGAGAGGGCTCAGATTTTGACAAGGAGGGTGTCTGAGTGCTCATTACTTGTACTCTGGGGTTCTTGTTCCCGCCTGCTTCTACCTAGGTTTCTGGTCAATGCATCCATTTATATAAAGTAAATCATTCATTGGACACCAAATAATTATTTTGTTTTCAAGTCACCATTTTGATGTTTTCGGATTTGTGGAAGAAGACTGTCCCTACAGTGGGTACAGTGTACCTAACTGTAACTGTTACATTTGGTAAAGACTGAATGTTCCAGATCCTTTCTGTGTCCCGGCATTCCTGGGAACCTGATAGAGTTTCTCCCTTTCTCAGCAAATGACCTCAAGTCTGTTTTCTGGGGCTGTTTCAGTAAGGTGGTCATAAGCAGAACGTCATTTTTCGTTAACACCGTCAGGTCAAACCAACACGAGTTGGATTGGAAGGCATTTTTTAAATGCCAGTTACTTCAGCAGTGGTGTTAGAAACTTTTCTCCTGCAAAATTATGTTGCTGAAATTGTGTGCATCTGTGTATGTGTATGTTCTGTGTGTGTCTGTGATTTTCACCCTAGTGAAATGGAACTTCAGTTGTTGGGCCAGATCTAAGGCCTGTTGCTTCTTAGTTCTTGTGAAGGGAAGGCAAAAGGAGAAGTGGAGAGGCTGCTTTTCTGACAGCTTCAAGGCATTTTCGTTTCTTGTGTGTGCCCGCCGCCATGTACGCAGGCACGTTCCCACTCCACTTCTATTGGTAAGTTAGATCAATCACTGTCTGCTTTATTTTACCCAGGGAAATAAATGTTTTAATTTTATTTTCCATTCTGAATCTTCCCCCTAGGTCTTTGTGAAGCAGTCAAGACATGTTCAGTATGTCTTTCTTTTCAGTAGGTAGGAATCCAACAGGCTTTGAGCATGTGCTGTGTTTCTGAGGCTGTTTGTGTGCTGTGGGGATTGGTTTTCCTAGATTCAGACAGCTGAAGTCAGAGATGGAAAAGAGCTTCATGCATCATAGATAATTTAAGTTAAAAATTACTAAATAATAGTGGACAAATGAGATATCATTGAATAGCATATTGTATGCAATAGTAATGTTCTCTGCAGTGTGTAGGAAGGTAAGAAAACACTGCCTTTCTGGAATTATTAGTAGATGTTTCTGAGAATTTGGATTCAAGCTTGTCATGAAAACCAGTGAGGTGTGAATGACTGTTGAGGCCTGGTATGATGGAGAAGCTATGCCAGATCCTGATCTGGAGTTAGGTTTCAGAGTGGCAGAGACTTCAGACAAACAGTGACACACTGATGCCAGGTGGGGTGCGTTGACGCTCGCTGGAGGGCTCTCAGGAGTGCAGGGAGGGGCTTCAGGACGATGTGACCTCTAGGGTCACACGTGAGCAGGATGCCTCTTGCTGTACGTAAAGAATGCAGAAGAATGCACCTTCTAGAAGCAATCTGCACCTTCTCCTGACTAGCTCTGTCAAGTTTGCTGCCCTGTAGCACACTTTGCTCCTCTTGAAAATGGGGATCAAGAGTGGTCCTTTTCTCCCAGGTATGTTTTTCTGTGAGGATTAAATAAGTTAGTTAGTACATGTCAAGTCCAAAGAACAGTGCCCAGCCCCCAGGGGGCCCTTACCTTTCAGCTGGTATTGGTAGATTTCCCCGAGTAGGGCCCTGGAGATGTTGCTGTAAGGAGGATGAGGACTTCCCAGGGGCTTGTAGGGGAACCAGTGGGGCGGTGACTCCTGGAGAGGGAACGCTGTGCGCTTGAAGCAGCAGTGGGAGAGAGGCAAGCCCTGTGCTGTGGGCATCCCTGAAAGGTAACACTGGTCATTGGAAAGGAAGGTTTTCAAGAGAAGGGTTTTTATAATGGCTGGGAACAGAGAACTTGTGCTGTCTCCATCAGTTTTGAGATACGTGCCTGGGTACTAATTCTGTGCATTACTAGTGCACTTTACATGTGTCGTAGGGAGTTTAAGAAACAGTTGTTGTTTTTCCAAAATAATTGCATAGTTGATATCACTCATGTGCTACTGTATCGTAACTGAAAAGAGCTCTAAGTCTTCTTCAGTGCAGTTATATTTTAGTGTGTTTTCCCTGTGATTTGCCTAAGTCAGTCTCTGTGCTGCAGTTAGTTTCTGCAGCAGATGATAGCAGCTGATAAATGATCAGAAAACTGATTGTGGTTTGACAAGTTTAGATGATACATACATAGGAAGTTACGAGCCTAATTACTGTTACTTTTGGCCAGGGTCCCTGAAAGTATTGGAGTTAGCCAGGTACTTCTTTTTGTGAAAGAAATGGTGCTTGTTTATTGTTTCAGTTGTGATAATTTCGGAAAGTGTATGAATTATTCGAGTGCTTGGATAATGAAGATTTAGATTGCACTTTATAATTAAACATTGTAAATTTTATTGTAAATGTTTGTTCAAAACATAAGTGATTCTGTCCTAAGGGACCAGTACTATGGTTATCTTCTATGACCTATTGCTTCAAGGTAACAATGAAGCCAGAGGACATACACATGTATGCATGTGATGAGACGGTGGGTGGATGTATTTCAGACAAAGTTATACATCCACACTCCACAAGAGGTCGCACTATTCAGATCACACATTCATCCTAAAAAAGTTCTGCATATCTCCTTGCTGAATATCACCAGGATCACCTGCAAGGCACTCCTCCTGGGAAGCTGTATACCAGCACCAGCACCTAGTTCATCCTTCAGAGCAATTTTGGAACCTCTTCTCCTGAAATGGCCTTCAGAACTGTTGTCAGATTACTCCAGATGTCCTGCATGGCATCAACATGTCTTCCTTTCAGTATTTCTTTTATCTTTGGGTAAAGAAAAAAAGTCACTGCAGGCCAGATGACCTGAGTAGGGAGGGTGTTCCAATACAGTTATTTGTTTACTGGCTAAAAACTCCCTCACACACAGTGCTGTGTGAGCCGGCGCATTGTCGTGATACAAGAGCCATGAGTTGCTGGTAAAAGGTTCAGATCATTTTCATCTTTTTGCACATCTTTTTCAGTCCTTCCAAATAGTAAGCCAGCCTGGCTGTTCGTCCAGTTGGTACAAGTTCATAATGAACAATTCTTCGGATATCAAAAAAGGTTAGCAGTATCATTTCGACTTTTGATTTGGGCTGTTAGAATGTTTTTGGTTGTGGAGAATTGGCTGACTTCTGTTGTGCACTGTGATGCTTTATTATCAGGGTCATATTGGTAACACCCATGTTTCATTACCAGTGATAGCATGGTGCCAAACATTGTCTTGACTTTCCGAAAGGTTTTGGCAAACTTCAACTCTCCTTTGCTTTTGTTCATTATTGAGCTCCTTTAGGACCATTTTTGCACACACTTTTCTCATGCCAAGATTTTCAGTTAAGATTTTCCTGTTTCTCTATTGATGTTTACTTGATCTGCAATGCTTCTCCTAATCAGCTCATGATTTTGATGTACAGTTCATCGAGTTTTTGCAATGTTTTCATCAGTTCTGCTTGTTATTGGCTGTCCTGATCTCTCTTCATTAATGATTGCTTTCTCTCCCCTGAGAAAAATGGTTAATCTACTTGTACACTGGTGTTTTCTTCATGGCATTGTTCTCCTAAACTTGGATTAACATGTCCATGATTTCACTTCCACTCTTGCCAAGTTTAACAAGAAATTTAACATTTGTTCATTGCACTAATTCAACCTCCAGCATTCTTATGAGGGTACACAAAAACATGGAACAATAATGAGCACACTCAGCAACATACCGCAGTACATCAACATGGACACAGCTGTGGGACACTGATATACAAAGGTTCTGAAACTTTACCAAGTTGTTTGTATAGTGCTGCCAACATAAGCACATGGTGGCAAGTTGTCAACCTTAATTGTACCTTGTATATAAAATAACGTACAGGTGTAGACTGTTCCTTGATTATTTAGACTAATGACTTTGAACAATAATGTGGATTTTCCTCAAATATAGCTTAATATGTATTTTAATCAGCTTTTGTAATATGTTTTATAAGTAGTAGTCATTGGGATATCAGTTTGAAAAATTTATCAGAGTGTATTGGCTGGTATTAAAAGCTCACTTTTAAATTAATTATTGACAATTAATATTCTGGGTTGCATAGTTGACCACCTATAAATGTCTTCATTTCTTTTTTTTTTTTTTTTTTGAGGCAGAGCTTCAAGCTGTTGCCCTGGGTAGAGTGCTGTGGCATCACAGCTCACAGCAACTTCCAGCTCCTGGGCTTAAGCAATTCTCTTGCCTCAGCCTCCCAAGTAGCTGAGAATACAGGCAGCTGCCACATTGCCCGGCTATTTTTTGGTTGTAGCTGTCATTGTTTGCCAGGCCCCGGGGGGATGCGAACCCGCCAGCTCTGGTGTATATAGCTGGTGTCTTAGCTACTTGAGCTACAGGCGCTGAGCCTCTGCATTTCTTTTTACTATTTTTCTATTTCAAGTGAAGTATCACTTAGTAGTTAATATTATTTGCATTTAAAATTATAGCACAGAAAAGTGGTAATTAGAAATAGTTCTGTATTCAGCCTGTGGCTCTTTATATCTGTGAAACTATGAAAAGTTTATGTACTGTTCTTCTGAGTTCTTGAGAGGAAGTTTACTTTTTTTTTTTTTAATGAAAAAAGACAGTAAAGACTATTTAAAGAGTGTAGTTAATATTAAGCTTAGGTTTTTTTTTAAAGGTGTGTTTCTCTTATCCTTATGAAAGTTTAATTTTTTATTGGTTTTGAGCAGCCTTATATGGATAGAATGGTGAAGTTCTGTTCATCTGATGGCATTGTCAGGATTATTGGACACCTTGCCTACTGTGTGCCCACATTGCTGAGGGCAGTGGTTAGTGATACCTGCCTCTCATCTGCCCTCGTGGGGCGTATAGTCTGGAGAGGAGTCATTACTCACAATAAAAGGAAACAACTATAATTCATACGTAGCAGGGAAAGTGTGAGTTATAAGGTATCGTGGGGAACAAATCAGGGCCTACAATATAATCTTGATGAACTATGAAATGTTAGGATGTTTGGTTTATTTTGATTGTAATTTTCTGTATAAAGATCAGGTCTATAGCTGATGACTAAAACTGTTAGCCTGTATCCATTTTTTCACCTTATTTTTCTTCCTTTCGTTACCTACATATTTTTCATATCCTGTTAACTTTTTGCTGGTGAGGGGCTTATCCTTTGCAGGAGATGCAGATTGGGTTACTTCAAGAGGAAGGAGCAGGCTTCTTAACTGACCTCAGAATATTTTGCCTAATATTTTGTCTAAATTAAGAGAATGAAAGGGTAAAGAATCATGGTTTGTCATAATTGTAGTAGTATTGTCAGTTAGAAAATGTTAAAATATCCTCAGTTTGAAGGGAGGCAAATTGTCCCAGTAATTTGGAAGCCTGGGATAATGTTTAGAGTTTTAAATGAGAATACTGACAAAGAGAATCTGAGAGTATGTGTGTATATTCATATATGTACCTCTGTAAGTTGACCACCCAAGGGACTGTAACAAACTGGTCAACATATGAAGGTGGTCACCATGAAGAACTAGGCCTGCTATTCTGATATGTCCATGTGGTGCACGTCCAATCTGTGAAAATCAGTCAACTTAAGAAGGTGGTCAATGTAGAGAGGGGGTCAACTGTGCAAGTTCTGTATATAAAGATACATGTGTACGTATACTTACAGGTGTGTGTAATATATTGATTTTTAAGCATGTAAGCACTTACATACTTTTACGGAATTGAGGCACTCAAAATTGTTTTTTATTTTGCTGTCCGTATTTATGTACATGTACTTATATATTGAACATATATATACACACACTTAAATAATGCATTTTCTATATGAGTAATCCATGCACTTAGGTTTTTTTTTTTTTTTAATCAGTACAGAAGTATATGTCATAGAAAATTAACATTTTTCCTTTTTCTGCTCTTTATCCTCATTATTAGCTGTATCAATTTCTGGTCACTTTTTCCCAAAAATGATTTTGTATGTATGGCACTGTCATTCTCTGTAAACCCATACATGTACACAAAAAGTGCATCATATAGTTAGAATCATTCATCACTTGACAGGGATACGTTTTGAGAATGTGTCATAGGTGATCTTGTCATTGTGGGAACATCGCGGAGTGTGCTCACATGTGCAAAGCCCACTGCACACCTAGGCTGCCTAGGCTGTGTGGGATAGCCTGTCACTTCTAGGGTACAAACCTCTACAGCACGTTACTGTACGGAGCACTGTAGGTAAATGGAACACTTGGTAAGTATTTGTGTTGTCTAAATACAAAGAAGAGATACAATAAATGTACAATAAATGTAAAAGTGTAAAAGATAAAATAAATTATGCACCTGTATAGGACACTTACCACGAATGGAGTTTGCAGAACTGGAAGTTGCCAATTGCTGTGGGTGAGTCAGTGAAGGTCAAGGTGAAGACAACACAAATACTTACCAAGTGTTCCATTTACCTACAGTGCTCCGTACAGTAACATGCTGTAGAGGTTTGTACCCTAGAAGTGACAGGCTGTCTCACACAGCCTAGGTGTGTAGTGGGCTATGCACATGTGAGCACACTCTGCGATGTTCACTTCACACTTTCAGAGTGAAAGTGAAGGTCAAGGACATGACTGCACGTCACTAGACTTTATGAGCACTATACAGTTAGTCTACGCTAAATTTAGAAAAAAATATTTTTGTTTCTTCAGTAAGAATTATAGCTTACTGTAACTTTATTTTATAAAAAGTTTTTTAAAACATTGACTTTTTTGTAATAACACTTAGCTTAAAATAAATGAATTGTATAGCTATACAAAAGTGTTTTCTTTCTTTATGTTCTTATTCTATAAGCTTTTTTCTTTTTTAAAAATTTTTACGTTTTTACTTTTTAATATTTTTTGTTAAGAACTAAGAAATAAGCACACACATTAGCCTAGGCCAGTGGTTCTCAACCTTCCTAATGCTGTGACCCTTTAACACAGTTCCGCATGTTGTGGTGACCCCAACCATAAAATTATTTTTGTTGCTATCAGGTAATGCTCAGATTACTTTCCAAGCCTCCACCACCCCCTCTTCTCATCCTGTATATTTTACTTTTTCTATCTGCACCTTTGTTCCCCAAATACTGTATGCCTTTTCCTATTTTATGTTTTTCTTCATGTTCTTTCCTCCCAGAAGCTTTTCTTCGTCTCCTAGAGTTTACATTAACTCTCACACTCTGCCAATAGAATAAATTAAAATTTTTTAAAAAGCACTTTAAACTAAAAAGGTATTTTCCATTTTCTAAACAATTTTCAAAGCTGTTATTATACTTGCTATTTGTGATGTGCATTAGAAAATAGACTGGGAATAAACTATCTGTTTTATATCAGTTTTGTGTTTCAAAAAGATAATCATTTCAGCCTAATATTTTAAGACTTACATGAAGTAATGGGACATAATTTAATGTTATAAAACTCAGGGGTGTATGAGTTCATTATTTATAGCTGGCCTTGGGCTTGAGGGCATTTTTAGATGAGTGAGTTTTTTTGTCGTATATTTTGTTTATACATACACAATAATCTGTTTAATTCATTGTTGTTTTTGCTTTAGGCAGTCAGTTGTCTTTTAAGTAATAATAGAAAAAGGCACTTTCTCTTTCTCCTTATAAATCAGGGATTGTAAACTCTTTTTGTAAAGGACTAGAGATTGAATATTTTAGGCTTTGTGGGCCTCATATGGTTTATAACTTCTGTTGTCACCATCTCTTCCTCTTTCTTTTTTTCAATCATTAAAAATGTATATATATACTTACATGCATGTGTATATATGTGTATCTGCACATAAGGCCTGTATACATATATATGTGTGTGTGTGTATGTATATTATGTATATATATAGGCCTTAGGAAAACAGCTATAAAGCTGAATTTGCCCAGTGGGTCATAATTTGCTGGCCCCTGCTACAGGTTTACATTTTCGTCTGTTATAATTTCCCTTTGGCCTGAATTTACCCCTTTAGCATTGAAATTTTTTTGAATTTTGTCTATCTGAAATTACAGTTATCTTCATTTTGTTTTAAAGGATAATTTTGCTAGCTACAGAATTCGAGTTCGACCTTTTTTTCTTTAGTATTTTACCATTCTGTTCCCTCTCCATCCTCCCCTCCCTTCCCCTTCACTCGTGCTCATCCTCCAGTTCCCCCTCCGCGTCCCCTCTCAGTCTGCAGTTCCGTGATGGATGTTTCCTTTGTATTCATCCTCCTTGGGGTTCGCTGAGCTTCCTGCACCTGCAGGTTGATGTTTCTACTCAAATTTGGGAAAAATTCAGTCATTTCTTCTTGTCAATTCTCTCTCTTTTTCTTCTTCTGGGGCTTTAATTTTATCTGTTAGATTATTTGATACTGTTTTCAGTGTTCGTTGAGACTATGTTCATTTCTCCCAGACTTTTCCCTCTGTGCTTCAGTTTAGATAATTTCTATTGATCTGTCTTCTAATTCACTGTATTTTTCTTCTGTAATGTCCCATCTGCTGTTAGTCTCACCCAGTGAATTTTTATATCAGGTACACTATTCTGTTACAGTATGCCTATTCTTTTTAGACTTTATATCTTTTTTGAAATTCCTTGTTCTTCATCTTTTGCTATATCCATCTTTTTTTCCTATAAATTCTCTCCCATATATTTATAGTCATTGATTATCCATATTTACTGCTTTTCAACATCTTAGTCACCTGTAGGTCTACTTCTTATTACTGCTTTCTCTGTTTGTCTCTGTGCCACATTTTCGTATTCACATGCCTCGTAATTTTTTATCATATAGAGAACAGTGTGGATGATAGGATTTTGGAGGCTCTGTATTCTTTGATTTTTTTATCTGAAGATTATCAAGTTTTTTTCTCACAGGCAGTAAAATTAACCAACATTATCTTTTAAACTGGCGGAGACTTGGTATGAGACTTTTAGCATAGATATCTTTGCTTTGTCCCTAGTCTGTGATGTGAATGTTAACTCTACTAAAGCTTGGCCTTCTGAGGTTTCAGTGGAAATACAAATTGTTTACCTGTCTACTCTATCTTGGCAGGATTCAAACTTTTCGTCCCCCATATTTGGTAGTTGGTATTTCCTCAATTCTTCCAGATTTCTTTTGGGTTGTTTTCTTTTGGGTTCCTTTGAGTCTTACCCTCAACACAAGCAGTTCAAAAGGTAGTCTAGGATTTGAGAGTTTGTTCACAGATTTTAGGTTCCTCCTCTGAGGTTCCCTCTTTTCTGGGACTTCTCCCCTCAATTTCCAGCTGTTCGCAGCCCGGACTCTGTCTTTACTCAGCTGGAGCACTGTTCTCTTTGTAATTGCCCTCAAAGGGAAGGCCATTTAAATGTGGTCTCATCCTTTAAGGGTCAGTCTATCCAGTTTCTCCTGGCTTTTGTAACATACTGTCCAAACTTTTTAAAACCAATTGTGTCCACCATTTCATGGTTATTGGTAGGAGGGTTAGTGTCATAGGCTAGTCTGCTAGGTCTAGATGCCTAATAGTCCCAGGTGAGTCGGTGTTAAATTCCTCTGGAGCCTTTACTATCTAGATTTTCATAATATTAAGCAGATATTTTTCTAAATTAGAGTTAAGAGACTCTGGGAAGCCTTCTGGGCTGGCAGATGAAGGAAGAAGGCAGAGGTGGGATGTGTTTGCTTCATGAATTTGTCTGTGCTTGGTTGGCTGGCAGTAGTTGTAGGTGAGGTGATGAGAGATTTCTGAACTATAAATTCCCCACTGCATTACTGTTACGAACGAAGTAGGTTGACTGGACCAGGCATCATTGTCTTTTCTTCTTGGTTCTATTGTAGAAGTTGTCACTGTTTACTATGTATTACAGGTACTTAATGTTTAATGCATTGTGTTTGATTCTGGTTTCATCTCTGGAGCCTGGGTTCTGAAGGAAGGACGCTCTTGCTGGGTATGTGGCAGGCTCTAAGTTGTACATGAGGTGTATATGCTGATGCACTGATGTCCATAAGTTTTTCTTTCCTGTCTTCTGTCTTCTACTCAGTAAAGTGTTGTTAAAAATGGTTGGACTAGTAAATTAAGAAAAGTTGTGGATAATGTATTTCAGTTACCTACTTTTTACCCCTCACCTTTTCATGTAGCTAAATAATAATAGTTTGTACTAGTAAGAGCTACATTGTTATTTTATTTGGGGAGAAATTTAACCACTGAAAAAATGAAAATGAGCAAAATTAAGATCAATAGCAATGTAAAAAATGTACCTTTGAATCCCCAGTCAATATGTAAGAACACCGCCAGCGCAGTGTAGGTCTGTATCAGATGCTCTCGATCTGGGTTTGGGGTCTCCATAGATTGCTGCATTCCCACAAATTATTTGCAAAAGAGTGTGTGTGTCTCACTTCTTGGGAGAGGTTCTATACTGGTCATAACTTTTTAGGTAGAGCTAGTTGGGAATTTTATTTTTTAAAAATTAAAAGTGATCAGTCAGTACTGTAGTAGGATGGAGATCTTTTAAATTAAAAATAAAGAGGAACCCTATAGCCGTGTATTCCTTTGTCTTTTTATTTTAAAAAGTGTATATGTGTGTGTCTATATGTGTAAACATGAATCTATAATGCATACACAAACATAAAAATAACCCAGAAACTAAGATGACAGTATGTTAATAAGCGGCAGATCTGGGTATTTGAAATACCGTTTTCTTATTCTGTCATACATCGTTTAAACTTTGGAAACAGAATTAAGTATCACAAGGTTAACTAATTCAAACAGAAGAAACAATAAAAAAGTGCAGTGACACTTGTTTTCATGGTACCATTCTGTAGGAGTGACTGCAGGTACTAGCAGCACCCACTAGTATATGCTCTCTCGTAAACACATGCTCATTTTTAGGTTTGACACAAACAACAATAAACTGTGTACATAGTTTCCTTGGCTTTTACTTTTTTTTTGTTTAATTGGCCCTTGTCTCTTAAAACCTTTCCAATCTCCAAATTCTTCTAGGGGGTCTATGATGCTTCATCTCCACCCTCCCAAAAGGAATTAAGAACACTGGATATCATACTTCTAGAAATCATTTTTCTTTCTTTCTGTTATCCTTTCCAGCTTTGGTGTGTGCAAACCTGACTCCTAGTGGTTGTTCAGAAATTATTTCCTTTTGGCTCAGATTATTTTTAGGGGCAGTGACCTTTTTGAATGCCTGGTGCATGCTGGCCTCACTCAACAGCGTTACATCACTTCTCACTTACTGTTGTTAACACTCTGATAATATTTGAATAATACTTTGATAAGAGTTTAGTTTTTTAAAAATTTCAGATTGGGCTCCATATTTTTTTTAACTTGTTTGACTATGGAAGTTGTAATTTTTTATTATTATTAATTTTTTTTACTTGGCCACCAAGTTATCGTGCAGAATGGAAGTCTTTGAATGATTACAAAATAAAAGAGTATAATAAAACTCTGTTGTCCAACTTCAGTGATTGGCAATTGATAGCCAGTCTGGTTGCATTTACTCTTGTGGCCTTCTCTTTGTTTTAAAGCTAACATCAGAGATAGAATTTTATTCTTTTGTTTTAATTATATGAGATAAGGAATGTCTTTTCACATAATCGCAATAACTTTATGAAACCAAAAATGTAATTCTTGCCAGGTATGGTGGTTCACACCTGTAATCCTAGCACTCTGGGAGGCTGAGATGGGTAGATCACTTAAAGTCACCAGTTCAAGACCAGCCTGAAGTGAGTCCCTGTCTCTACCAAAATAGAAAAATTGAGACAAAAGGCTCACTTGAGCTTAAGAGTTGGAAGTTGCTGTGAGCTATGATGCCATGGCACTCTACCCAGCACGACAGCTTGAGACTCCAAAAAAAGAAGGCTCGGCACCCGTAGCTCAGTGGTTAAGGTGCTGGCCACATACACCAGGACTGGTAGGTTCGACCTGGCCCGGGACAGCTAAACAACAGTGACAACTGCAACAAAAATATAGCTGAGTGTTGTGGTGGGTGCCTGTAGTCCCAGCTACTTAGGAGACTGAGGCAAGAGAATAGCTTAAGCCCAAGAGTTTGAGGTTGCTGTGAGCTGTGACACTACAGCACTCTACCTAGGGCGACATAGTGAGACTCATTCTCCAAAAAAATTTAAGTAATTCTTTAATGTAGTCAAATATCTTATCAATGTTGAATTTCCACTTGTTTCCAATATCATGATTTTTTTAAACCTTTTGTTAGATCCAGGACAAGTAAGTTCTACCTTCTGAGTTTTTATAAATTGATGTATCTTTCATGTTCTTTTGATCTATATATATCCTTTCCATTTCTCTCCTTGTTTTCTTTGCAAATTATCAAAGAAACTGAGTTGCTTTCCTATAGAGTTTCTACCATTGGTCCTGTTTTCTTTCTTCATGTCAAGTATATAACTATAATTCATAACAAATTATTGTGACTGGTTGCTTTTACATCTCCAGATACTATGTATTCTTTAGGTATCATTAGATGATAATACGGGAACTTACATTTGTTACCCAACTTATCTCTGTTTATGGCTTTGATTTGTGTGAGTTACTAGTTAAACACATGTTTGTAGATCTGAAATATGAGATGCTCTTTGAAGTAAAAATGTACAAGAGAAAATGGCAGAGGAGCAGAAGACAGAACCCACTACCACAGCCCTTTTTGCAGTGCTGTTAATCCATTAACGTGGGTGTGGCTCTCCTGACTTAGACACCTACCATCAGGCCCCACCTCCCAACACTGTTGCAATGGGGATTAAGTTTCCGACAGAAGAATTTTGGTGAGAGGGCTGCGAACCTTCAAATCACAGCAGATGCCCGAAGCTGTACAATAGATAATGTGTGTATTTTGCCTGTTTAATGTCACCAGGGGAGAGGCCTTTGGAGTCTTTGTGATAGGAGTGTAGATTGCCTAGACTAGAGTCTTCCACACAGATGCATGTTGCCAGAGGGATGCTGTGTATCATCAGGTAGGAGGCCAAGGCTGGAACTCCCTTCAGCCACAACACTGAAGCGCCAAGAGGCACCCAAATGTTTCTCTTACTGATGTAGTTTTCTCCCTAAATGAATTAATCTGAAGTATTGTAGTCATGTACAATCAGGGCCCAATCATAAATGCATTATGTAACAGAAATTCAGTTTTAAATTTGTGGTTTGGTGCTCAGACCACATTTGTCCTCAGTAATAATGTGTTATATCTGATTACTTTTTCCAGCCCAGCCCACAGAAGGTATTTACTTTTTAATGTGCCTAACTTCATTGTAAGTGGTAATACAGAGCTCATCCTGTTACTGTACTGCCTGGTCACAGTGCCATTATGTCCAGAGGGACAGTTTGTTGAGTATTAACTCGAGACACCAGGTGGATGCTCTTGTGATGTGGGAGCCTAGACAGGGTGCTCTGAAGTCCTTCGCCTGCTAGTCAGAAGTCACCTGCACCTGTCACTTTTCCTAGCATGTGGTGGGGAAGTGAGAGCTTCCTGAAGGAGCAGCTTCTTAGGCAAGTGTGCCAAATTTACGCGGGGATGACAGGGCTGGATGTCCACAGGCTGAGGAGGCCGGCACAGCAGTGGCAAATCAAGTGACGGCACTTTGGCAGTCATGTCTTAGCTGTTTGCTGAGTCTGCTGTAGAAAACTAAAATATCCGAGTACTGTTTCCCTCGAACTAACATTTCATTCGGTTCTAGGAGATAAGTAGTTGTTTTCAGCCTTTCCTCTTCCTCTCACCCAAACATGGTTTGGAGAATTATTTGTACCATTATTTTGCATGCTCACATTTGTACTCTTCATCCCCTCCTTGTGGATTTATTTGTGTCTGTGGCAACTTGAGATCACAGAATGTGGTGGAGCGCCACAGTGAGAATTACTGACTCTGAAAAGGATTGCTAACAGAAGAGGACGTCGTTTAGGAGAGACTGGTGAAGAGGCACGCACCTGGCAGATCCATGGGCCTTTGTGGGGGTCAGCTGGGATTCGCGCCGGACAGGCAGTGCTGTTTAACCCCTTGCTCCTAGAAAAGGTGTATAAAAGATGCTATGCAAAAGGGTGGCGCCTGTGGCTCAAAGGAGGAGGGCACTGGCCCCATATGCCAGAGGTGGCAAGTTCAAACCCAACCCTGGCCAAACACTGCAAAAAAAAAAAAGATGCTATGCGAAATGCTGATTTGGCTATAAAATAGTAACTAAATTATAATTAACTTTTAAGAAAGTGGGAGAGAGTCAGTGTTGTACTTCTGTGGACCTGGCCTCCTTGATGAAACTGGTGCCTCCGTTGCTGCTTCTAAAAAATCCTCTGCCCCCAGAGCCCGTAGTCCGGTCTTTTCTCAGACCATGTGTTGTGCAAGCAGAACCAGAAATGTGAAATACCAAAGTGTGATTCGCCTCAGCCCTTGGTACAGTCTCACAGCTGCTGGTGTGCTGAGAGCACCGGGTGGTGTCGCTGCGGTGAGTGAGTGGTGAGCAGGGTTCTGGAGGGCGGGGTGAGCGGCCGTTCCAAGAAGAGTGGGATGGGAGGCGGCTGGCAGCAGCTGGAGGTCACTGATCTCAGTTGCTTAGTTTAGTTTCTGTATTTTTGCCCCAGGTAACAGTAGCACCTTGTATCTAAATCCTACTCTTCCTGCCCCCCCTTTTAAATAAGAAAGCCTTTTAAAATTTATTTTAGGGAAGAATGGATGTACTATTTGCTGACAAGGGATGGGGCATTAGCAAGCCTGAAAAGCCAGAGGAACCACGCCGGTGAGGTTTTTTTAGTCTTTGAGATCCACTCCTCTTGGGCCTCTTCCAACCATCTGTATATTTGCTTTCTTAGCCCCCAAATTTGGGGCGCGTGTGTGCATGCATGTGCTCGTGTGTGTGTGTGTGTGTGTGTGTGTGTGTGTGTGCATGCATGTGCTCGTGTGTGTGTGTGTGTGTGCATGCATGTGCTCTGTGTGTGTGCATGCATGTGCTCGTGTGTGTGTGCGTGTGTGCATGTATGTGCTCGTGTGCGTGTGTGCATGTATGTGCTCGTGTGCGTGTGTGCATGCATGTGCTCGTGTGTGTGTGCGCATGTGCTCATGTGCATGTGCTCGTGTGTGTGTGCGCATGTATGTGCTCGTGTGTGTGCGCGTGTGCATGCATGTGCTCGTGTGTGTGTGCGCATGTATGTGCTCGTGTGTGTG